>WEIT01018245.1:0-12906 GCA_013389985.1 Dryoscopus gambensis
AGGTGGTGCTGGTTGGCTATTACTTGGATTCAGTGGTGTTGCTCTATTTGTTTTTGCACCCTCTCTCGCCACCACCACCATTATCTTAGCTTTAGTTTTTGCTTTCTCTTCGTCCCTTCTTAAATGTACTCTCAGGGCTTCTTTCAGCAATTCGTTTATACTCTTCTTTTGCCAATCCTCCATTTTCTCTAATTTCTTTCTAATATCTGGCCAAGACTTAGTAACGAACTGTACTTTCAAAAGCGCTTGACCTTCCTGGCTGTCTGGGTCTATGTTCGAATACAGCTGGAAATTTCATCTCACCTGATTTAGCCAGGTTGCTGGTGTTTCATCTTTCTCCTGGGTCCCGTCAAAGGCTAGCTTGGTGTTATTGCCTCTGGGGACTGATTCTCTTATCCCTCAAACCAGTAGAGATCTAAAATCCTGCATACTTCTCCTTCCCTCTTCTACGTTGGGGTTCCATCCTGGGTTAGTTATAGGTATTTTACAGTCCCCAGGAGGGCCTAATCGATTCTCCCTTTCCCATATTCTTACTCCACCTATACGGATCATTCTAACCTCTTCTAGGGAGAACAAGATGTTAAAAATGGAATTTAATTCTTCCCAGGTATATACATTCGGTCCTAAGAATTGGTCCACCTCCTCCGATATCCCTACTGGGTCTTTTACTAAACTGCTTAGCTCTTTCTTGAAACCCCGAACCTCGGAAGCTATTAGTGGAGCATTCACAAATCCTATTCCTCCAGCTACTCCACCCATAGGGACCTTCCTCAGGGGAAAGAGCCTCTCTTCCCATGAGGTTTTTGATCTGGTACGGCAGTAGGGACCATCTACTGGATTGTTAACTTGCGAAGTAGGGTTTGGTGACACACTAGAACTAGATGATGACACAGTCATTTCCCAATTGGGAGGATGTAAAGAAATAGCATTAGGGGATGGAGAGGAAACTAAATTTGGGGTTGGTGAAATTGAAAACGATAAAGGAAAAGTTAAAGATGTAGCAGGAGTTGAGATCGGCATGACAGGGTCTGAAGAGGTGGGACTCGAGGAGGTCGTGAGGAGGATAGGGGAAGTTGGCAAGGGACCAGGGCTCTGAACGGGAGTAGTAAAAGAAGGTGGGGAAGCAGAAGCTAGATGCACAGGGATATTAGGAGGAGGGGGTAAGGGTATCACAGTGGGTAGGGAAGTAGAGGAAATTTGATCAGTAGGCAGGTTTGAAGGGGTGGAAGCTGGTGGTACAATAGGGTGGAGAGGGGGAGGAGGGGGTAGATGGTCAAGTGGATCCCATTCCTTCCTAGGCTCCTTTTTCTCCTTCCCTCCGTTCTCCTCCCTATCTCTTCCTTTTCTTCCTTTCAACGGGCAGATTTTTACATTTTCTTCCCCTTTTACATTGTTCAGCCAACACGTTGCATAGACTAGCTGTTCAGGGTCGAGGTCATTCTTAGTTCTTAAATACTGGTTTAACTGGGCACATATCCACTGATCATTGGTCCCACACCATGGCCATCCTCCCTGTAACTCCAATTTTGGCCAAACCTCGATACAATAATGGATCATCTTGACTTTATCTAACTCCTTTGTAACCTCATTCTTTTCCCATTGATTTAATAATTGCCTAAGAGGGCTATTGGGAGGAATATTCTTAACTTTTCTATTCTGTGACCTTACTTTCTTACTGTAACACTTTCCCATCTCCCTTCTACACCCTTCACACTCTTTCCTCAACTCACACTCTTACTTCACACTCTCTTCACTCACACTTTTCCTGGCTAGGACACTCACACTATCCAGGGTCGGCTGCTCTGCCGAACCCCTTTTTGCCTCCTTGCTGGCAGGGCTCTCAACCTTAGATCCTCCAAGACTCCCCTGTTGGTTCCCGCGGGGCTCAATCTCCCCGGGCCAGGAGCTTGACAATCTTGGTTCCAAGGTTGTTTTCCACTTGACTTTTTAATGCGGAGGAAAGCGGCAAGACTCCTGAGACCCACTCTAGCCTTCTGCCCCATCAGGCTTGACCACCCCCCCGAGTGGAATGGCCTCAGCTAAAGGGATGCGTGCGTGTGTAGAGTGTTCGTTTTGCCCAACGGCTTGGAATCCCCTCTCGGTATCCTTTCCACCACCTTGCTGGCAGGGCTAACCAAAGAGTTTACAACCCACCCCCTGGGGTCGCAGCAACACACCCCCTCACGGCACGTCTAGTCCGACCCTGGGGACCGGGGCCTTCATGGACCGTGGTGCCGGCGGTACCTGGGGACACCCAGTACTGCGCGTCACTCACCCTGTACCTAGGCCCTCCACACGCCTGGAGCAACCCAAGCCATATAGCCCTAACAGGGGGGCCTACGCCTTTATGTGAACCACTCACCCTATTGTTTTCCTCTGCTCGCCCAGAGGGGGAACCTTTTCCCTTAGGGAGCGCCTCAATCATGCTTCTTCTCTCGCTTCCCTCCGTTCCCAGCCAGCCCCCTCACGGGAGTATGGAACCGCGGTACTAGGGAGCCCACACTCACTTCAGGGGTCCGTGCTACCGGCCCCCATCTCACTCACACTCCTTTCGCTCACCTCCTACTCCCGCCACCGGCTTTACTTACTGGATGCTCCTCTGTGTTGGTCGTCCCGAGCTGTCCTGTCCTGTCCTGGTGATAGCCAGCTCTTCCTGGAGGTCCGATGAGGCAGGCGGCCATCCTGTCTCAGGTCCTCTTCGAGTGTGGCTATCCTGGAAGAGTCCCCAACTGAAATGAATGGGCAGGACGGCAGGTCCTTCTTGAATGCCTTTAATCAGTGATCAGCTCGGGTGGGGGCCCGAGGGGATGCACACACCATTGCTGCTCCCAGGATCGGTGTGGAGGAGGAGGAGTGCAGCTTTGTCATATCAAGTTGCAGAGCTGGGGCTTCTGTCCTTGTGAGAGTCCATAGGAAGACCTTGTTGGCTCAAAGGCTAGGGTCCTCATCTGAAGCCAGTTCTCTATAGTTTAGGGTGACCACCAATTTTAAAAAGGGGTTTGGGAGACAGTTCCCCTTCCTCCCGATCTAGAGACATTATTTTCATGGGGTGATTTGTGCTGTATCCCACATTATTCAGCCCCCACTTGACCTGGATGAGTTACAGGTGTGTCAAATCAGGTGTTTCCACTGAGGGTCAGAGACCAGCTGACCCTCAGCGAGATAACACATAAGAGAGAGGAGAAGAGCCCAGAAAGGACTAGCTGAGAGAACTACTGGGAAGGCCATCATGCTATCCTGGAAGAAGACCAGCTTGCTAAGTTACAGAATCCTGTCACCAGAAGTATCAGAGCATCAGAGACCCACTGAGCTCCACTGCCTTCGGGGGCCCCCGCACCCATGCCGGCCAGCTCCAATTCCAGCGTCACGGGAGAGAAGGGGAAAACCGCACCCACAGAAGGACTTTCAAATCTTTCAGGTTCCCTCCCCTCAGTGGGAGGCTTTGTTTTTTTTTTTTGTTATTACTCCTAACCTCACTGTTTGTTAAATAAATAGTTTCATTTTCTCTTTCACCTTCCTCCGAGGAAAATTTTCTTTTTTTCCCGAACCTGATAAGGGGGAGGGGTGGCATCTCCTTTTTAGGAGACGTTCCCCTTGGACGTTTCCCCTAAATTTGGCCAAAACCATCACAATTATTTTTTATTCTTTAATTGGGTGTTGGCTCGTTGTTCTAGGGCTTCTTTTCCTTAAATGGTGTCTTGATGTTCCTCATTTGCATATAAGTCTGGACGCCATTTTCCTTCTTAAAGTCACCGGCACCATTTTAGGGAGCAGCGGAGGCGGTTTTCCCGATGGAAAAGGGATACAAGGGAGTGATAATAAAGGAGTGAGTGGCAAATACAATGAGGTAACAATTACAACCATAGGGTAATGAACAACTATAAACAAATAACAAAAAAATGGTTAACAAATATTCATGGTACAACTATCATAACAGTGGACAAGTATTATCAACCAACTATTTTTGACTTTTGTTTCTCACAGTATGTATATGTATAACAACGCAAACAAACAACACCACCAGCAGCAACAACAAACAGAACCAGAACCCAGTGACAGCCTTCTTTCAGCTGTCAGGCACCTTCCCCGTCGGTGCAGTCACGCTCACAGCCGGCAGGGGCGCTGGTGGCTCCCGGCCGGGCAGGGCGGGTGCGATGGTTCCCCCGTGCCTGCAGGGGGCGCTGTGGCGCGAGCTCGGCCGCATCTCTGCCCGTGGGTAATGGCGGCAAGCTGGCAGAACGGATGGGAAAGGGGCGTCCTTTACCAACCCCCAGGGAGAGCTGGGCCTGGTACCCCTCTGGATGGCAAAATGGGCTGTAGCAGGAACCTCAGGGCTACACCTGGAACGGCAGTGGCAAGCAAAATCCCAGAGTAATACATGAAATGTATGAGAGACTCTGCAGCTTTAGCTGGAACCGCGGGGTGTTCCGGCAGCCAGGGGCTGTGGGGTTGTTGTAAACAAGGCCAGAAACTTTTTGAGAAAAGTCAACTCGTTTATTAAAAACAACAACAGGTGGAAATGAGACCCCAGGATAAGCCCAGGACCTACGCAACAACTCAGAAAAACAAAACATCGTGTACACCTTTAGGTGCTCTACTGGAAGCCAAGTTCTGCCAGAGGACCTGGGGCAGACCCCTAGGTGAGTTCTTATACCCTCTGTCCTGACAGGATTGGTGCACTTTAAATCCTCCTCCTGATTGGTTCATTTCTAGGGTCCGGATTGGTCTTTATCAAGAAGCATTCCTGACCAATCATTCTCGGATGGCATCGTGTGGTTGGTTGGCTCGTTTCCCAATCGCTTTCTAGGGTGTCAACTTTGCTTGTGATGTAATATTTCTGGAAAGTTCTTCCTCCATGGAGTTTCTGTCATACCGCCACCTAGTGATCAAAACTGCACATCGTGTCCTGTACACCTGAATGCTTTATCAGTTAAATAACTTCATATTGCATTAACTGTTTTCAACTTATATTTATTCAATAACTTTATTCATAAACTTATCTGCATAACTGGCCTACAAAAGCCAAATCCCTTATAGCAGGGTGACAGTGTAGCATAGTGAATACCTGAAGCAGCAGCAGAGAAGCGGCAGGGCTGAGCAGTGGCAGCCCGGCTCCCAAACAGGGCAGGGAGAGGCTCCCTGGGAGACGCCCCCTGTCCTGGGTTTTCCCCTGAAGCACCCAAGTGGATAGGGAAAGTCTGTTCCAGTGAGATCAGGTGTTAACAAGGTCCCAGTTCAATGGCCGCTGCCACAAGCAAAACTTCACTCATGGTAGAACACAGCAGGAGATGGAGCCTTACAGTGGTGGCAAATTCTCCCCACAGCGGTCACAGCCTGTCTCCCCTCCCATTCCAGCAGTGAGAGAGCTATGAACTGCGCCCAGCCCCTTCCCCCCAGCTCAAACCTTGTACTATCTCTGCCCCTCCAAGAGAAACTCTGAAGCTTCGAGAGCAGCCAGCCACACTCATCCCCTGAACTGTGGCAACTTCTTTTGTCTCTGTTAGGTACCCATCATTATTGTCTCTTAGCAACAGATGTGAGAAAATTCCCTGAAAGAAAGAAAATGAATGGAGCAATCCTGACCTCCAACACAACAACACATATATAAACAATGCTGTTTTCTTATAAAGTGTGTAGAAAGATGTTAAATAATACCTATTGCTGGTTTTAATTTAGCCGGATGCTGTAAAATAATGCCAAAGTAAGAAAAAACCACAAAATCCTGAACAATCCAAAATACCAGTTTCTGGGGCCGAAGAGTCAGTAACCAAGGACATGAAACAGGTTAATAATAACATTTAGTGTAGACATGCATTACACCACTGGTTGTCCAGCCAGCAACACCTAATTGAAATAAAATTATTCACTCTGCATGTCTAATTAGAAGGCACAATCTCAAGGCTGTAATACAATCAGTCACTCAGCGTTAAGCTTTCATATGAGACATAGCTGATGACACTCACTTGTGCACGGCACGGAGGAAATTCAGCTCTGGTTTGCAGCAAATATTACTGTTTATGATGGCCTTGATCTTCTTGTTGTAAATTTACAGACCCTACTGCTGTGCACAGACATCCCACACTATCTCTATCAGAAAACATTACCC
Source organism: Dryoscopus gambensis (assembly GCA_013389985.1). Classification (NCBI taxonomy): domain Eukaryota; kingdom Metazoa; phylum Chordata; class Aves; order Passeriformes; family Malaconotidae; genus Dryoscopus; species Dryoscopus gambensis. The sequence goes on from WEIT01018245.1 coordinate 6,107, forward strand.
ACTATAGCTCTTGGCAACACCAACTCTGCTGTGTCAACCAGCCAAAACAGGGCTCTAAACAAGGAGAACAACTCAGATCATATGTTTTGCTGATTATGCACAAGAAGAAGTAAACAAGCTCAATTAAGATTATTTTGCATGAGTTCATGGTTTTGCACAATTCACAAAATACCTATAACTGCTTTTCTCAGGTAAATAAGGTTGGAACAATACAGCTGATATTTTGTGCCAAAGACTATGACTTCACCGCAACTTTCAGAGAAATTACCCTGAGATTTACGGTCTTATTAACCCATGACCTTGATATTGTCTGATAAGACTTGATTATCATCCTGGTCTGGTGGCTGAAGAGAGTCCTTTTCTTGATCCAGATGACTCAGGGCAGAAGCAATATGTCTCTGAACTGAATCTGAGTCTGAAAGAAACTGTCCCAAATGTGTATTAGCATAGATGGCCCTGTTCTGTCTAGGAAGAAAGCTGTGTCAATAGAATGAACATATAGGATGTTATAAATAAGAGACCAGATTATCAATTTAACAATTACCCATTCATTTTATACTTCATTGTAGTTTATTATTCGTTACCTGAATGTTAAATTTCGTCCTTTATTAACAGTTACTGCTGTTGTTGTAAAAAAACCCCACTCCTGTAAGCTACTCCTTATCAGCATATGTTAATGTAAGGAATTTACGACCCCTCTTACCCTTCCCCCTGTTGCCTAGCTCCCCCCCCCGCCCCAAGGCCTGTCTGAAGATACCAGAGAGAAGAAAAAAACCAGAAAACTTGATATGCAAACGAAAGCTGAAAGGACTCTTGGGAGAAGCAACAAACCCCTAGAAAAACACAAGTTAAAAACGAGCCAACGAGCTTTTTAAGAAAAATCAACCTGATTACACGATCAGTTAGAAGGAGAACTACCACCTGGCCAGCTTTTGGGTTTCCTTTTTGGTCACCATGAACAACAAAAGGGTTGACTGAGAGCACCCCCCCTCCGATGACAAGTTGAAATTGCCTTCCTGGCCACTCCCTTGTGAGGAGAGAAGGTCCGGCTTTATCACTTTGAGTGGCAAAGCCGAATTCCTCCTCCCCCACATCGAAGCCGGGAGCAGCGGAGGTGTGCGCAGCCTGCCGGGCACCCAACCCAAGCTGATGACTTTTAATAAAGGCTTTTAAAGGACTTGCAGTCCTGCCCATATTCATTTCATAGGATATCTTTCTTTTCTGATTCAAGTCAAATTTATACAAACTGGGAATGCTAAAATAGACAAAACTACTAGAAGGCATTGATACAGCATATTCCTTGATCACACCAATTTTACGATGCTCCTGCAGAGAGATGCCTGGAGAGTCTGGGGAATCAGGACAAAAAAATAGGTTTCCTGCAAGCATCATCTCCACATCCTGGACAAACACAGCTCCAAATGCATAAAGCCATGGCCTCTCCCTAGGTCTTAGATCACATGAACATGTTGCTTGGCAATACCATTCCCTTTTTAAAGCCTTCCATTCCCCAGCACTTCTGGCTTCACTCCTAACTGCATGCCCACTTGGGATTTCCTGTTGAAAAATGCTGGGAAGTAACTGCACTCAGTGTCTCAGTCCCTTTGTACTTCTTAATAGCGCATAAGCAGATATTGGCAGACTTGTGACTTTTTAAATTAACCATATTATTATTTTGATGCTATTTGCTTCTGGCTCGTTAGATAACAGGAATGCCTTTCTAACCCCATGTTACTCTGCTAATTGCTTCAGTTGTACCTTCTGAGCACTGGCCCACTGTCCAACACTGGGCAGAACAAATTTGATATAAAGAGATTGCCTGTTCTTCGATAGTATCTCCTGGCAGAGATAAAAGGAAAATACTTCCCTGAGATGAGAGTAATGTAGGACAAGTCCTTTGTTTCAGCAAGTGCTGCAGACAGCTTTGCTGGGGGAGAGCAGTGATCAGCGTCTTCCCTTGACTGGGCTGTACACAAGCAGGAAGTCTTACCTAACATTTCTTAGATTTATAAATCCCTGAATGACCTTCACGGATCTCTTTAAAATAGTTTTGAAGCACTGCCAAGTTCACCAGCCTTGCATTGTTTCCAAAATTATGCTGAGAGCCTTTGCTTAAATCAGAGGTGGGTAGGAGCACCCTGTCCCAACAGCTCTCTTCACACCTGAAGGGTTTTTAAAAGGTAATTTACGGATTTCTGCAGAAATCTCATCCATCTTCTGAAAGCGGCCATTATGAAGGACACAACTGCTGGGAGGGCCCAGTGGACGGGAGAGCAGAGCAAAAGTCTAGAGGAACCCAACAAGACCTGGGTTTTAACCCAAAATTAACCCACACGTCCATGAGCTGCCACTACCATTGAGTTAGAACAGGTGTGTGCTTTCTTAAGGATGTGTCCAGGCATTCAGCTTCCAAATCTAGGTTGCTTAGGGGCTCCTGCTTGTGCAAAACTGTGCCCAGACCATAAATTGAGGTTTGCCAGTGGCATCGTGTTCTCCTTGATTATGACTTCCATAGCCTTTAACTACCAGTATTTTAGAATTATATTAATGTCTCCTATATTATGTAAGGCAGATTAGAGTTCTGTTCCATTTAATTTTGCTCATCCATCATTTATTTAACTTTGCACATTGTCATTCAAAGCAAGTATTTTGAAATCAAAGCTCCATTAAACCTATTAAATTATCTGTTGTTCTGGGTAACTTATCACTGGGTGTAATAGTTTTTATTCACTGAAATAGAACATTATGAAAATAAAAAAAAAATGTGATTGTTAACCTTGGAGCATCCCCAGGTCCTCATTTTAAGGCAGCTCAGGCATTAATCCTACAACTTATAAATACATTATTATTTTAAAAAAGACTAGGAAAAGTTGTAGAAACAGACAACTAAGCAATGTCTTCCCTCATTGATTCTGCTTTTTTAAGCAGGTAGATCTTTTTTTTCCATGCAGCACACAGAAGGGCTTTGATGTTTTATGTAATGCTGTTGCTCACTGCAAGGCAACTTGAAGTTCACAATAAAATTCAGACTGCACAGAGAGCCCAGCTTCACAGCTCCTGCTCTCCTATTTGTGAAATGCTTTCTATTTAAGAGTATTTATACTGCTTGAAAACTATGTTCAGAAGAGACATATTGTGGTGATTCTGTCTTAATCACTTTGTAATTAGATGTGCATTTAGTAACTTCAAAGTAAGCAGAAATATTGCTCTATTTCTGTGCTATTCTTTTTCTATGTCATGCTTGTAAAAACTTCAAAGTGTCTAAAAAACCAGTCTGATTTCATACATAATTAGGTATAGAACTGATACTTCCAAACAGCAGCCTAAGACAATAGCAACCCACTTTCCAGCACCTGGCAAGAAGCAAATTGAGACAGAGACAACAGCAAGAATAGCTGATACTTGAAATCATCTCCCTGCTTTCTGGAATGAGAAAGTTTGGGACCAGACAACCCATGTGGTCTGTGTATCTTCAGATTTCTCATTTGTGCCAGGAAGTTATCTAGGAAATCTGATAGACTGAAATATATTAATTGGTCAGAAATATTTGGCTAGATCCAGAAACATGCTTGAAACAGGGAATTGCAGAAAAGTAACAGGCTCTAAAGGAACATGCCCAGCTCTCCAGAGGCCAAAGATACCTGGTACAGCATCACATAAAGTAGCCAGTAACAAGGCAAAATTGCAAGACTGACTGAAATTCCACAATGCTTGGATACAGTCGTTAGCTTTATCTGGGGAGAAGTTTAATCCAGGCTTCCTTGTAATCCTTTCCCTATTGCTGACCAACACCACCTCCCCCAAATAGCCCAAACCACTCTTCATGGACAGCAGTACTTGCACAGCACAGCCTGCCATCGCCTCAGCAGTTCTCTGGTGCAGGAATCAATGCAAAGTCTTATTAAGGCTTATCTTTTTCTGTCATTCTTCTGCTACAGTGCAGAGAACCAAAAAATACCCTTGAAGAGAAGCACATATGAGATTAGATGACTTACAGGCAGCATGAAAAACAGATGTACGTGGGTATTGACTACCTTTCTTGCTCCAAGTAATTACTGCAGGCTACAGTGAAGAAGCTGCAGTCTCCCAAACACCTTCAGTCACATCTCATTGGCCTCCAGCCGGATCATCCCACAAGAATCTTTTCAATCACACAATCCTATAAAAACCAATTTGGTTTTGTGATGGTGATGAATCTGTCCTCTGACTAATCTTATTATTTTCTTGCTTGCTTTGTCAAGAGACAGATCAGACAGCTTCAGATTTATCCATACATTTTCAGCATTTTGTTAATCACCCTATTGCTTTATCGATGTTCCCATATTGGACAATCACTTTCATCTGAAGAACACTTGCTAATTGTCAGTACTGGGGAGGCTGGACATTTGTGATAAGTCTGATTAGGGGAACAGCATTTCTGTTGTTCTGTCAGAATGTAATGATCAGCTGTAAAACAACAGGATAAAAACAAGTGGAAAACAAAATAAAATGCTATGTGTTTTCATCCATGGGAAATCATGCCTGACCAATAGTACATGATTCCTTATAAGAAAACTTCCTTGTTGGACTGGGAAGACACACTTGTCCTCACCTATCCAGAGCACGGCAGTCAGTGAAATCTCCTTAAACGAGTTACTGCTTGAAGACAGGAGTGGCTGGGAATTAAGAGCAGGAACCAGCTCCATTAGAATTACCATGAGGCTGTGCTGTAATGAGATTTCTCAGAGCAAGGGCATTATCAGTGATGACAATCCAGATCATGGTTGTCATTAAGGATCCTAGTCCATGAAGCAGCTGTGGTGTTCAACAAACATGGCAGGCTCATGTTCAAGGCAAGAGCTGTAGAGAACTGCAAGAGCACAGAAAACAACATAATGTCAAACCCGTATAAAATTGCACTCTATTGTGAAGGCCAGTGGACCTGCTGAATGAGAGACCACAAGGGTCTCCTGTAGGGGAGAGCCCTAGGTAGCACTCCTAGGTTATGGTGACCTAGAAAAGATCTCTCCTAGGATGCTTTGTTTCATCATGCAAATGAACCCCAGTTCTCCTTCCCCGGTTGGCCCATTGGCCTCCCCGCCCCTTTCTACCTTATCTGGAAGGTTCTCCTAGTTCCCTGTTCCCGCCATTGGCCCTTGCTCCCTTGCCGCTCCCTCAGAGTTTCCCCATTTGCTTCCACACCCTAGGCCTGCCTATGTACCACCCCCACGCCCTCAGATTATTGGTCCCTGGTGCTCTCTCTCCGCCTCTACCCACCCCACTCTCTCTCTTTTTCTCTCTCTTCATCCTCTCTTCGTTCTCCCTTCGTCTCCTTGGATCTACTCCACTCATGCGGCTGGAATAAACTTCTCCTGTGGACTCTTTGCCATCAACTTACTGAAGAAGCTATCTGGTTCGTGTGTGCGTGTGTGCATGTGTGCATGCAGTAGCCTGCCGAGTGCCTCCTAGCTGGAGATGCTTTTGGAAGGTTACGGCTTACCACCACCAGACCACTGCCACAACACTGTATTACCAGGCTTTCCTTTTTCTAAAACCTTGAAACAATCAGGCTGAGAGTCAGAGAGAAGATGGTGACATCAGAGGGACTGGTATAGATGAAACAGAGAATGCCTTGCAAAGAGGCACAGCTTGGCTCAGCTCTGCTCCACATTGAGCAGGTGATCACTGACCCAGGCCCATGTGAAGAAGAGTGAAAAATGTACTTTAGCTCCTGAAGACTCAAGATCGGCAGGGGAGGAAAGCAATCAACAGTGCAATTTGATTCTAATTCCGAAACTTTTTAAGTCTGCTGCAGTGAAATAGTTTACAATGAAGCAATTTCTACCACCATGATGGGGAGGAAAGATGTATCGGCCAGGAACAAATCAAAAGCCACTTTACCAGAACCATTGCTCTTGAAGAGCCATCAGAATTGCTGCTGAAGTGTCTTCAGTGCATGTGACTTAGCATTCAATCACTGCCCAGGCTGATGCCAGGCTAACTAGCCCTGCACAGGTCAGTGTATTGCTGCTGCTGGGGCTGAGCCTGGGGCCCAGGTGACTTTTGAGCTTCTCTGTGCAGGACAAGGAGTATGAGATACTTTCATTTGCCTCCCAGAAACATTTCACCTCTAAATAATCAGGCAGTGGAGGAAAAAGGGGTTTTATAATGTCAGATGCTGAAGCCTGTGTCTTCAAGGGCTCTCTCTCACAGGGTGCAAAAGGCTCCACTGGTACAAAGGGTTTAGTCTTCACAGGGTTGACGGAACTCCTGCACCAAGGCAGGAGGCCGTGTAGTGACCTGCCTGTGGTCACCAAACCCTTGGAAGTGTGCAGGATATTCTCAGCTCAGCTGGGACAGGGGTGAGCAGGAGCAGTGGCACAGCCATGACAGGCACCTGGGCCTGAGGCAGGTCCTGCCCTAGTTCCAGGAAGGCCTCGGCCAGGGCAGCTTCTGGACCACAGCACCATGGTGAGAAAAGCTTAGCACTCACCCTAATGAGCTACCTATTACAGGAACAAACCTCATTAATTTTAATACTCTCCCATTTATGCTGGAGTCATTCTGCTCCCACACTCCATTCACCTTGTCCACTGAGACAAACAGCAGCTCATTCCTAAAGCAGCAGCACCTCTGTACCCCGATGAGCCCCAGGCTGGGGAACCAAAGCTCAGACAGGAGCTCCCTGACACCCAGATGCAGCATGGGGGATGCAGACACCCTGTTCACTACCACTGCACAACTTCCTCAGAGCAGGATCCCAATCCCTCTGCAACTTCAAGGTGAGCTGAAGGACCTGAGCAGGTGTCTTGGTTTGAAAA
>WEIT01018246.1:5571-41086 GCA_013389985.1 Dryoscopus gambensis
CTGCAGTTATCATCACCATTCCTGGAACTGGGATCATCTGCAGCTGCCCTTGGTGAGCCCATGAATCACTGCTCACAAAGAGGCAACAAGGGAGGGTATGGCAGGTGAGTATGATCTGCAGAAGGAAGGCAGGGGGTACATTCCTGTCTTTGCCTAAATACATGAAAAATCGGCCTCAGTCCAGACTTAGACATTCATACATTGCCATACTGACCAGCCTTTTCCCGTCCCACACAGGTCAAAGGCATCTGCCTTAAAGAATGTAAGTAAGTAACAATCATTGCTTTCTCCTTCATTATACTAATGCCTAGAGCATGGAAAGGGGGGCGAGGGGATCCGAATCTTATTTTGATTTACATCAAATGCCATTTGTACTTTTCACCGGCTGCCTGAGGGGGAGGAAATCCACAGAATGAATACGGAGGGTCTTTATCATCACCAAAAGAACAGAAGCCCAAGAAAAGAGCAGATGGAAGAAGCTGAAAAGACGAAGTATTTTGGAGAAGTAAGTTTATAGCTGTTGTTTCTCCAGCATTTCACAGGTTCAGACTGAGCACATATGCTGAGGAAGGAGAAGAGGTTGCTACAGCCAACAGCAAAGGCTGTGGTACTTTTCCAGAGGTTTCTCCTACTCTGAAGCTGCATCCTAGGACTTGTTCCATAATAGACTTTTAGGCATGAGAGTGATGAGAGACTCCTTCTAAGAGCACCGGTTTTGCCAACATTCGAGGAAAAGGACTCATTTTAATGGATCTCAGCATGTTTGACATGCCTTGTCTTGTACTGAGGGTAGGGACAGAGCCTACACAGCCCACAAAGGCAGAGAGCATTCTCTAAAGATGCCTGTTCATAGAGCTGTAACAGTGAATAACTGACAGAGCCTGTTGGTGCAGAAGGTTCCCCAACAGGAGCTACAATGCTGAGAATGCTGTATTCCTCATATTCTCCTTGGACAACCTGGTAATGACTACACAGAGCACAAACTCCTCTTACCCTCCTCACGTGACAACCGAGGTGTGTCGCACTGAACTCTCACGGAGAAGGTGGCAATCAAGCAGAACAAAACAACATCCAGGCTGGTTGGACTGTCTACCCAAGCAGTCTCAGTGGTAATCAGGCCTTTTATTCCCTTGTGCATGATGACCCATCAGGAGAAACCATCATTGTCAATGCTCAGTTTTATCTCAAATCTTGCACTGGCCTGGTCATTTCTTTAAAGCACTGGTTTCTATAGTTACGCAAAAATGAGTGCTGTTCTGGTTCATAAGGAAATGAGACCAAATGTGCAGCATGGCTTTCTCTTTTTCCTCCTAACTTGGGAACTCATTGACCAGCTTTCATCCTGAGCAGAGAAGAGTGGAGGCTTCTGGGATAAGTAAGTTCTTAAAAATTTCATGAACACAAGCTCTGGAGAGGACATAGCTCCAGGAAAGGCTGAAATGTGAACTGAGGCTGAGGAAGACACAGCTCTGCCTGGCTACGGAAGCAAAACAAACAAACAAAAACCAGGCAAATTAATTACAGAGAAATTACCTTTCCCGAATATAAGGTTTAAAAACCATTTGTTTCTAAGGATCATTGAATTAATAATCATGAAAACCATTGTTTTTTCCAGAAGTTATTTTATTTCCCATCATTAACTCATCTTCTTTGAACTGCTAAAGAGATGTGCATAGGAATGGCAAACTGAAAGTGCCCTACATGTGCCATATCATGATGATGCTATCTCAAGGACCTAGAGTACCCTTTGTTCCCTCACAAAATCTGCCCTGAGGGTAAGTCCAACCCATACCAATAGGATTTAGCCAAAGCTGCCACTGCAGACCACAGCAGAGATAAGGCTGGCATTTCTGGTATTGCCTTAACTAGGGTGGTTTAAGATGCCAGTATTTCAGGCTTCCTGAGCAGGTATACCATTCAGCTCCCATTTACATTGTCACTGATGGAGGGGGCACCCACAGAGAATTAGAGCTCTGAAAATATCTCCATGCAGACAAGGCAAAGAGGCCTCCTCCTCATGGTGATTTACTTCACTGCAGCAATGAAAATTCCTGTCTGGAACCAAGTGCCTGACTGCAAACTTACCACAGCTCCAGGGCTAGCAGAGTCAAAAGGTCACAGAATTTATTTGTTGCTCTTCCAAGATCACTTTCCCATGAACTAGATGGATTCTCAAATGCCTTCTATTGCACAGAAGACTGTGATTAATCTAAGTCTTGGTTCAATTTGGGACTAGCGGTGTTTTCTTCAAAAAACTGTCTTAAATTCACTCCTTGGATTCTTTGCAATTTTAAAACTGGACAATTAGTATTAAACTAGAACATATAAAGGTCTTCTTTTGTTAAGCAAGTATAATGACTGCAGAAAATAAATTGCTCTAATTCGTAATGTAAGTCTTTGCCCAGCAGAGGAAGAATTCCACATTCAGGATCTTCAGCTGCTCTTTTTTCCCTCTCTGTGTTAAGACAGGGAAGAAGTCTGTTCTGCTCCAAGTCCTGTTACCCACCTTGTATGCTGTTGCATGTAAAACTCAACTTTCATGTGTCTTTCTCAGCTAATAAAAGTGCTTCTCTGTCTCTGAAGTATGGTATTATTTTTTATGTAATAAAATAGAACATGATTTTATACGATCTCTCATAACTTCCTCTTCTTCATAAAGCTGCAGTTCCTGAAGCCATGTTGTTACACAAAATTCTCATTACACCAAAAGATAAAAAAAAAGAAAAGGAAAAAAAAAAGAAAAAAAAAAGAAGCTCTTAGTGCTCAGGGTAAGAAAGAGTAGATCGCAAAGGTGAAAATACTGTAGGTTCAAAAAACAGATGAGCCCTAGCCAATCAAGTTGCAGCAGTTTAAGACATCACCATCTCCAGATGTCTGTCTCAACCACTTGCAAGAGGTTTCCATTGCTTGAAGCAATGGGCAGAGCAGAACATGCACTTAAGTACAACAGCTTAGAGCCAGAGATCTCGGTGCACAGCCATCAGCCTCAGGTTTGAGCTAAAGGTGGGGTTTTGGTCAGAGCTGGAGGCAGCACAGGCATATCTGCCCTTCTGCCGTGAAACAGGGGCCCTGACAGACAGGGCTGGGCAGACAGTGGGGCCACATCTCCGGCCCCAGGTTCATCCACCCTCATTTTGTACCCCAGCATTTCATGCAAACTGTTTTGGAAGCAGCAATGCTAATGCTGCCAGAGGATCCAGGTCAGGTTGGCTTCCCTTTTCAGTCACCCCATAACCCCAGCTCTTCAATGTCCTCTGTAATCCCACCCTGGCCTTGCAACATCCCTCTTCCAAATTTCCTGACATCCCCTCATGAAGACTCTGTCCCACACCCCGGCCAGGACATGGCTTTCTCCCTGTACAGCCTTGCATGCAGAGCTGAACGCTGCCCATTGCCGAGCTGACAGCCCACCCCAGTCAGCCACTGTGGCACTAAGGCAACTGCTTCTCCATGGAGGCGTTGATTTGGCTCCCCGTCCTCCACCCAACTATAGCATTTTCATTTGCCAGTCACAGGAGTGCTTCTTGTCCCTTTCCAGGGGAATATCTGTGCATCAGGAACCATCGACAGCAGTGATCCAGTGATCCAATTGCTCTGCAAAAGGAACTTGAGGATACAGATGTTGGCTACACATAACCTAGCCACGGTTTAAACTCATTACCTTGGGGGTTTACTCCCCCCAAATACAACACCTAATTATGAAATTGCCTTTCCACCCCAAACACTCATCAAAACATTAATAAGGCATGAGGTCTTATATGCTAAAATGGGCACATACCCACTGGGAAAACAGCCATGCCAGAAGTCTCAAGCCTGGCAGGAAACTGGCTTTCCAAGAGCCTGGAGTTATGTGGGATAAGCTAAATGATGCTACTCAGCAACTGTTTCCCAGAGAAATACAGCAAAGGCCATGACAAGGCCAACAAAGACTAAAAATATCCCAGAGTTTAGCCCACGCTCTACATATTGTTTCATTTAACGTGCCATAATTAAGGCTTTCTGTCCACAAAGAGCAATGTATGAAGTGCAACACAGTCACACAACTGGGAACAGCGATGCCTAAGAGACTCAAAGTCACAGGGGTAGTGGTGTTCAGCACAGAAAACACCAGAGTCTCAGGGATAGGAGCAAATCAAGTGGAATGCCTCAGAAGGAAAATATCTCCTCACAGAGCAATGGGAAGCTGGAGTAAAAATGCAGCAGTTTAGGTGGATCCCAGCAATTTGGTGAGTGTAGCTGCCTTCAACATTTAAATTTCTCTGAGTTATGTCTACAAATTGTACTTATCTGAGACCGCAAAGCATCTGTTTAAAGCAGTCTCTAATTTGAGACATTTTTCCCTATGATAATATGATGTCATCAAATTCCAAAGTGCTAAAAACCAGACAAAAATCAAGAGCTGAGATGCTGCAAGATGTGACATTTTTCATGTAACAGCAAGTCAGTCTGACACTCATGGATCCCAGCATGCCGTTACTACATGAAGTTCTAATGCCATTGATAATAGTTAAAGGATGGCAGTTATGTTTCAGGAGCCAAAAATAATAAAAAAACTTTGAAGTGCCTTTAAACAAATATTACTGAAACCTCTCCTTGTGGTCCTTGAATTCGTGGTCCTTGAATTCCCATGGGGTAGACACTATACCCTTCACGTAACCCCTGGCTGCTGATTAATGAAACTTGGCACAGGGCAGCAAAGCCATGGCAAAGGCAGCACAAAATCCCAAGTTTCTTCAGATTCCAGGGGTGAAAATGCACAGACACAACAGCACCCCCCAATCATTTCCTGACTTCACTTAGCCAGAAGTTTGAGATAAGAGTGCTCAAATAGGCAGTGCTTTTCCCTCTGTGTTCCTGACAATGGCTCCACATTCAAAGCAATCACAGCCATCTCCTGTGTACAATTACAGCCTTTTACAGTCTCACCTTGTCTAACTCCCCACCACGGACCACAGGTCTAGTCAGACACTACATGCATTTGCAGTGAGTTTTCATCTAGTTGCCTGGATCTCTGGCTCCTGTAGGAACTCTGCTGTCTGCAAAGTTAACAGGCATGAAAAAGTTGGATATAATTCTCACGTAAGCTAAAACTGAGCTTTTTGGATCATTAGTGTTCATAGCACCTAATCACGCTACTGCAAGAATAACTAACCCTTTATGTTCTGCCAGTACTGGCCTGATCTGCAAAGGCTGAACATCCAGACTGGCTGTGAGTCTGTGTTCTACACCACATCTCAGTTTTTCTGCTCTGTTTTATTTATGACTAAAAAGCGATAATCCATGTGCCATGTGATCAGATAATCTATACTCCGGTTTGCTCGCTCTGCAGCAAGATTCAAAAGACAATATTTGGCAAGCAGCAGCATCCCAGCTTCTTGTGTACAAACCAGCAGCTTGGGGCCACTGGTGCACAGACAGGTCAGAGCAACACAATGCAGTAATGATCAGATATAGCCAAGGTGACCTAAAGCAGGCTCGCCCAAGTCCCAGGTCTCATCTGGAGCAAGAAGGAATGCCTGTTCAGCCACAGCAGTGCAGCACTCGAGATACCCCCAACATACCCTGTGCCAGCAGAGAAGAGAGAAGAGCCGTGTTGGGAAGAGAGTGTAACTCCCTGCCTGCAGCCAAGGGCAGAGCCAGTCCTGGTTTGCTGCTGCACCGTGGTGGTGTTGCCAGAGATGCAAAGCCCAGGAAAACCCATGGAGACAAGTTTGCAAGTCTTTTAGCCTGACAAGTCAGTGCTAAAAATGACCCATACAGATTTCCCACCCTGTGCAAAGCCACTATTCTTCAGATCAACAATGGGATGTAAGGGCAAATGGCTTGCTGCATTAGAACAATTAATTTTTATGCTCTCTGGCCATTTGTAGACAGATATCCTTTCAAGCAGGAACCTTGGATGCAAGTAATTGATTTTTTTTTTAGTCAACTATGGGACATTTCACAAAATGTATCCTATGTGTCATATATCATAATACGTACCAGGTCATCATCAATCCATGCTTCTCCCAAAGCTGCACCTCAATCCTACTGTTCAAAGTTTGTCAGCTGTCCATGCCTGGTAGCAGTTTCCATTGCATGTGATAGAGAGTAAGTGGTGTGCATGCACTGAGGCAGCAGAAAACTTGTTGAAGACATTCCAACAACATGTCTGGGGGCAGCAGTGCAAAAATCCCAATCTCAGTTCTGCTTTTGATTTCCTCCTGTGACCCTTGTTAAGCATCTATGTGCCAGCTTTCCTATAAGTGCAAGACCCCAGTTCCTGGGGTTCTTGTGAAGATTACCTTCTGTAAGGCTCTTAGGAGAATTAAAATAAAGTATTTCCCTTGTGGTTGCACAGCTGTCCATGTGAAGGAGTCCTGGGCTTCTCAACAGAAATGCAACCAAGAGCTTCTGCAGCACTACAACCCCATAAGAACCCCACAGGAATCCCACAGGAACCCTACAGGAACCCCACAGGAATCCTACAGGAACCCCACAGGATGTTCTGTTCTACAGAAAGGACCAAAACCTATTTATTTAATGAGAAGAATGAAGGGCTTCTGGAAATAATTTTTAGCCAGCACCTAGGACGCTGCTGCTGGGAGTTTGTGCTCTGCAGAACTTTACAGGATGATTTAAGAATACTCAAAACTCCATTGTCCTGTATAAGAGTGAGACTGGGGAAGCTAAAAAAGAAGACTGGGATGACCAAATGAAAAAAGAAAATATCAGACAGGGACTATAAAAGAAATGCAAAGTGTTAAATTTCTAGGGAAGGCAGGGCAAAATAGGAAACAATATCCCAGGTATGAAAATCAGAAAAAGCCAGGCTATAAGAAATCCTTATATATCAGTGAGTGAGCAGCAGCTCCTCTGGGAAGAAGTCAGAAAGAATTAATTTAACAGTGAAGTGGGAAAAGGTAATGAAGAAAGCACTGGTGTGACGCTTACAGACTGCTCAGAAAAGTCAAGGTGAAAGCGCTAATGAAGTGCACACTGTTAATTACCACTGAACAAGCCCCCCACCATGCCAAGGTGCAGAATCACAGAGCCTGAGCAGATGGGTTTGCTTACCATCCCATCACAAGCCGTGGGTGAATACCAGAGAATTCACAGGGGCTCACAGAGCAGGTGATGACGAAGGTTTGGGGCTGGGTGATGGCAAGAGAAAGAGGGATCTGTACATCCTCTTTTCTCCCCATGGAGGTACATGCTGTCCTTGCAACAACAGCTCCATCGGCTACCAATGCACCAGGCTAAAAAGCAGATTCAGGTGCCACATCCAGACCCACCATTTCTTGGTTGTCACACACTCAGCACGTGGGCACGGCAGGAAGCTGGCCATGCAGTACCACACAGACCCAGCTCCATGTGGCCAGATGTCAGGAAACACTGATCACTCAGATGGCTGGCTAACAGTACATGGCACTGACGGAATACCTGTGATTACCAAAGCACTTCGTGAATACGAACACAACCTCTGTCACTAGGAGACAAATTAATATTTGTCCTCATTATACAGGAAGGAACTGAGACACAGAAAGGTTACGTGATTTGTTCTACACAGCAAAAGTGAACAGCGGAGCAAGGAAGATGATGACTGACAGTCATCAAATTTCCTTCACACTCCCTGGTTTTCCTCTGCTCCTGGCTGTGACAGACTGCAATACACTTGTACTGGCAGCTATGTGGAGAAAGTACAAAACACAGAGCTGGGACTGGGCATTCATACTGGTAACAAGTCTATCCAGCTTTGTGATGGCAAACTGTAGATAGGGAGAGGCAAAAGCTTTTGCAAAATGCTATCCATTTCAGAGCCAATCCCTGGATATTAGGAGCTGGGAGAAGACATTCACAAAGAACCATTTATTGCATGCAGACACCCCACAGAGCAGCCAATTTTTACCAGTGTCAGACCCAGCAGATGCACACCTCGAGTAGGAATCCAAATCTGGGCAGATTTTCCTAAAATTCCCACAAAAATCAGAAAAGAGACAGAAGTACAGAATGGACTTGTTACTGATACATATGAAGAGGGAACATGAAACAAGTCAGTTCCTGGCTGACATATCTTGCTTAGGGGCTGTTTTCAAACCAGCAAGAAAAAGAGAATAAAATTATTTCCTCCATGGATCTGGACTTCTTTCCCTTCCTGTAATACTTTTGCTGTGCTTGCCAGATTGGAAACTGCTTCTGGCCAAGATGTCCCCACCAGCAACAGAACAGAAAATGAGCTGTCTGCTAATAGATACCACCTAATAACGGAGAATAGAGTTATTTCACTTGTAGTCCATGCTGGTACCTCTGAAGGACCTGGAGAGCCACACATTCAGAAGGTGAATTCATAAACCCTAAGTACTGGTTTGAACTTCTGCCATCTCCTTCACTGCTGAGCATCAGCCTCGCTGTGGGCTAACACTGGGTGCCTCATTCACCTTTGCCTTGTACCCTGTGAATTCACTAAGCCTGTGGTGCCCACAGGTAGCTTCTGAGCTGCACACTGGGAACTATTTCAAACCCAGCCCTCAGGCTGAGCCGGTTACACTGCCAGCAGTGCAGCAGGTATGAACATAAGTCACTGCTGCAGGTGAAGTGAGCTGATTGTCACTCATTTCTCACCCTGAAAGCCCTTTGCATGCCCAGTCCAGCCTTGTCCCGCAGCGGAACGATCGCACCTTTGCAGATCTTGTCTCTTCTCCCATCTCTGAATTAGGCTCAGCTCCCCCTCCAGCTCCCCAAGGCAAGCCATATGTATTTCATGGCCTTCAGCCACACAGAGAGTTTAGACTGCCCAGAACTTGTAGGGTCAGGAATCTTGGCCATCTCTACGTTCAGCTAATGAAAAGGAAAGGAGCAATGCTAGGTCTGGAGACAGCTGCACTGCTCTGGCAGGGAACTACTCAGAAGCACAGCTGCTCCTTCCCCACATGACAGTGGCAGCAGGCAGGGACCTGCAGCCCCCTCAGGCTGCCCATTTTGATCTGCTCACACTCCATACCTTTTTTGAATTAGCATAAATTACTGCAGAAAGCAAGCAGCAAAAGAAGATCCCACCCCAAGAGATAATAAAGATTTCGATAAAATAAAGTTGCAAATATGTCAGGGTGCATATTAGGGGACAGAGAAGCACACACAGGTGGCTAATATATTAAAAGTCGGCATATGCAAACTCAGGGCCACTGAGTTTACTTGGTTGCTGTCTCTCCTCTTCCCCTCCCACACTGGATGGGAGAGGCTGACAACCTATAAAATCCAAATGCCAAGAAACAGCAGTTTTTTAATCATTTGTGCAAGTCAGGCTTATAGTGCTGGACAGGAGGAACTCCCAGAGCACCTGAGAAGCAAAAATGTCTCAACCCTCACATCTAGAGCAAGCTTCAGAAAATTCAAAGAAATTTCCCCTGCTGAAAACCAGCCCTCAGTACCAGGATTCCAGAGGGCAGCTTTTCCAGCCTCCAGCCCTCCTTGTGGTCCTCCACAAAAGGGAAGGAATCCTCAGGGAAATAGCAGCAGGCCAGCTCAGAGTGTGGAGGCAGTCCCGTGAAAGTGAGGAGGGAAGGAGCTCTGCAGCTGCTGGTGGGGTTTTGCTCACCATGGTCCCTGGGACAGAGGGACAGGCTGTGGGAAGCACAGCCCCAAGGGCTGGCTGGGAAGAAACGTTCCCTGATGGTTAATGTGTCTCTAAGCACGACAAAAACCACCTCCTTCCGTGGAGTAAAGGTGAAATGTGGGCTCCACACAGCTCCACATGGCAGTGAGAATGCTGCTTCAGCATGGACACTTTGACCTCTCTTCCAAGCATACGAAAACTATTGCGTCTTATCGGCTCTCCTCTGCTGGAAACCTCCCGCAGTCCCATGCTGGAGACTTAGAAAGAGGTCAGAGAGGGAGAATTTTACGTGCTGAATCATTCCCAGACAAATCGTTTCCTTATTATACATGGCAGCCTCCCACGGACAGACTGCCAGAGGGCTCTCCGAAATTGTATTAGGTGCCTTTCCCTCGCTTCTCTTTATCCCCCCGTCATCCTCTCTCACTTGAAACGTTATAGCTCGCAGTCCCACTGGAGAGGGTCTGGGGGTCATGAGCACTCAAACAGTCCAAGGGGCCCAAAGAAGGGAACAGCACAAGGGCCTGCTGGAAACTGCTCCAGGCTCAGCAACTCCTGCACGGGGCTCACACTCCCAGCTCACGCTCCCAGCCATTTGTGGGACTTGCAGCCAGCTGTCAGGATCCGGCGAGCCTGGCGGCAGAGTTGCCCTTCAGGCCCACAAGGCCTTTGCTCTGGCACTCTGCCGATCACGCCTGCAGGTCAGGTGTGCGCGCTCTTACCCTAGGCTCACTGGATGCAGACCAGGAGCCACAGAACTGTATTTCAGAGAGCATCAAAGGGGAGTCTGTTAATAAGTCCCGAGGAGGCACTTAGCTCTGTGCCATGCCAAGGCTCCGGTTGCAGCCTCCGGGCTGGAGCTGACTTGCACCCAGCCATCCAGAAGTGTGGAGAGATGGGGGTAATTCCCCCTACAAAACCACACCACCCTGCGTGGGGGATGGCTTGTGCTGGGAGGCGCAAGGCTCCGTGCTGCAAGGGCTGCATGCCCGTGCCTCCCGTGCTGTGGCTGCCTGCAAGGGGACGACGGGCAGCGAAGGAGCACAGCTGCGGCTCCAAGCCCCTCCGTGAGGCCTAGGGAGAATAACACGATACTCAAACTTCACACAGGCAGTTTCTGAAGTCGGCACAGTGTCTTGACGGCATTACAGCAGCATTATTGTGCACAGCTGGGGGTAAATTATTCCTTATGTAACTTTTATTTAACATAGCAACTTCCCTTGTAAATCACGCTGCTCGGGCCCCAGTCGCTGCAGGGACATTGCCAGTCGAGGCTGTGACAGAAGTAATGCCAGATCCAAATCAAACACACAAACCCTTCTGAGGTTACTCAAAACGTGCTCAAGAACTTCTCAGCAGGACTGGGTCTGCAGGCACACAACACATGCTTGGGCCACTTCCGGTTTGTTACTCAGATTCCCGTCCAAAGGAGGGCTGGGGCTGTCCCACAGCAGTACAAGGTTTCCATTTATTCCTGCAGAACTGAATAGAGGTTCTCATCCTGCCTCTCCACTCAAATACTTTGGAGCCACAAGAATTATTAGCACATCAGGGAAAACAGAAATCTTCTCTACACACTCACAATTTCCAAAAAACTGTATCATCAAACCTGGCCAGTGGCCATCTCTTTCTGTTGTTGGTTGTTTTCTCCTACCCTCTGCACTCTGCTTTATCTTGGGGAGCAGCTGCCCCACAGAGCTCTCTTCTTTTTCAGGAGTGTTCAGCAGTGAGTTACTGACAGCGCACAATGTTGTAACAGGTACAACGTGTAAGGGTCACCTAGCACCACCAGGGCATTTAAAATGCAGCCACGGGGATTTGTAGCAAACTGTTTCAGGTTCCAGCTTGGAAGTGACTTGCCACCTTAAGAACTCTGCCTCTTGGTGTCATTTCCAGCATGAGGCTGAGCTCAAATGGTGTCTGTCCTACAGAGTTACAAATCCCATTTTAGCCTCTAAGTTCCTCTGAACCTTAACAGATGTGCTGTGAACCTCAGGTAAGTAAAGCAAGTCCCAGGCCTGGGAAATGAAACAAAAACTGCAAGTAGAATTTTATTGCTTAGAAACAACTGTGGAATCTGGACCCACAGGAATTTGCCCAGTGCACACATAGTTTCTCCTATCAGCAGAGCACCTCGTTATCCCTTGTGGCTGACGTGGCACTGCCAGTGTCACAGAGTCCTCGTCTCCAGCACACTCAACACAGAGACATGCAGCACAACTGTGAGAGCTCTCCCCAGAGAGGCATTCCTGCAGGCACCCATGAGGCATGGTTCTCCCAAATCTGGCAAGCACCAGCTCTCCAACCTCTGATTCCATCTGTCCGAGGCCTGAATCAGCTCAGGGCGGCCTGGGTTTTTGTTCTATTTTTCCTATAGTCCATGGAGCCCTACTGTCCCATTACTGCACTATGCAAAAGAAACGGAGACCACAATTGTCCCAAGCAGCTCATATGCAGGACAAGAGAGGAAAAGGCTGGGGAAGGATTATCCCTACAACTGCAGTACTGAAAGGACATGGAGATTAACCAACTTGCTTGGGGTTACACAAGCAGTCTGTGGCAAAGGCAAGAATTAAACCCTTACCACAGGCCTTTCCTCTCTGCCTCTAATGGAGTATCTTCACCCTTCAAGGGCGAAGCAGGGAAAGTGGCAGTGCTGCTTTGTTCCCTTCCTGCAGCACAAGCAGAAAATTACTTACAGCACAGCCAGGTGGGACTGAAAACAGAGCACTTGGAGCAGCAGTGTCAAGTGGGTAAACTTTTTTGACAATTAATGAAGATGTGCTACATTCAGAGACCTCCTTTACCCCAGCTGCAAGCTGCTTCCAGCTCCTGAAGTGTTTGGATCACTTCCCCATTCCCTCTCTGTAGCATATCTGGCAGAGTTATGGAGATACGGACATTTGAGCAAGCAGAGCTGATTTACCTTCACTTGCTTTGCTTCTCACCAGTGCCTGCATCCCCTCAGAACATCTGCTTTGTGTTTTATGGCAGTTTTAATTGGGAGCAATGCTGAATGCTTAGTAACTGGCTCACTCTTTGAGTTCCACAGTCAGGCTCCCACACTATTTTTTATTTCTAACTGGACAACTCTGCCAGGGCAAACCTGAAAGCACAACTGAGGCAAGTAACTGCTGAGACTCTGCAAGTGTTTTGAGAGAGAGTGCCCACACAATCCTTTTCCTCTCGGGTTCCTCCTTGAGCAGTGGGATAGAAAGAAGAAGGTGAATTTGACCTTCCTAAATTGTGAGGCTATGGTGATTCGTGAACACATCTCTCCTTCAGCAGAATGAGCCAACCATACTTATAAAATCAGTCTTGAAACATCAAATTAAGAAAATCGAGCCATATAATCAGGGCAGAGACTGACCTATGCATCCCTAAGTAATTTTTGTCAGGGCCAGATATTTCAGATGACCACTATTTACTCTCTCTGCTGACAGAATTAAGCTGCCATAGCTGGATGTTTCTTAACGGTAAACCTCATATCAAAATGACATGAACAAACCAATTCTAATAGTCTGGAAATGAAACAAAGTTTCTATTATTTCTGATTTTATTGCCATCCTGAAATATAGATAAAGGTGACTGATAGACCAGTGCAGGCTTGGCACAGGGTGATCCTAATGTTCGTTTTCAGAATCCTGAAAGTCCTTATAATAAAAATAAATAAGCCAATTTCTCTGTGAAGTGGTAAAAAACCAAAGTAATTGGCATCCAGCATTCTTCACCCAGCCTCAGACTGCCTTTCTACAGAAAATAGGTTGTTTCCAAACAAAACCACTTTCCAAGCCTGCCACAACAGCCCTGCTTCATGCTTTAAAAAACTTCTGTGTGCATTCAAGCCTCCATATGCACTTTGGTGGAAATCCTATACTCTCCATGATATAGACTAAACTTGAAGCCAATCAAGTTTTCAAACTTTGTTTTGAGATCCCAGCTTCATACAATACCAGGGCTCCAGGCAAGAGCCCCCTATCAAGTGTAAGCCAGCCAGATCTAAGGCTGGTTATCACCCTTTATACAAGCCCAAGCACAGCAAAAACTATGAGCTTCGATATAAAAACAGGGAAACAATCATGACAGTGAACATCTGAAATGCCATCAGAGTCATCAGTACAGTTTTTCAGATGTCACTATGTCATTTACACCACAGTTTGGTGGACAGGAGATGAATTGATGACCAAGTCTCATTCCAGTCCTAACATCCTCTCTTTGGACAGAATTCAGTCTTCGTTTAATGAGCTGCAGTTTTAATGATTTACTTCCAAGTACGCCAAGTCTCTATTTGGTTTTTTATGTGGCTTGAGGCATATGTTAAATAGGAACATAATATTTACTTACCTCACCAAAGTGATGGGAGATTTAATGCACCAACTTGCATTTTAATGCAATACAAAAAGATAAAGTCTGAAGTAGTTTCAGGCACTATCCTGAACCCCCCCATTCTGTTTTTAAGGCTCAAAAAAGCATATATTTTTGTGATGTTCTTTCTATTTTGTTCTGCACAAATAGGTAATGAACTAAAGGTAAAAGCATTAGAATTCAAACAGCCCCAATTTCCAGTACTGCAAATTCACAGCCAAACCAGGCTGGAGGGAAAGTAGCTAATTTCTTTTTTGTTGTTGTTTTGTGATTCAAGCAAGTTAATTTAAAAAAAAAAAAAAAGGAATTAAAACTTCATCAATCACAACTTTGACCAGAAAAAGAAGAGAAAAAGAAAGCCATTAAGCTTTCCTTTCCTTGTTCTATGATCTGCATTTATTACAGCACTCAGGTAGGGTTTTTAAAATAGGAAGTTAATCAAAAAGGCAAAATTGATTTCTTGGTTGACAACAACTCTTCAGTTGTGCTTGCAACTCATTTTGAAGATGTAAATGATTACTGTAAGTGTTAAAACATTATTCCTGACTTTTCTAGGAGAGAACTTCAGCACAGGTGAACCACCGGAGAGGAACAAAACAAACTGGCTGGCAGTTCTGAAAAACTGTCACCCAAGAAGTGCCCACGACGTGCTCTGACCCTGCACACGGGTGGATCTTCTACAGAGACTGCATTACTTCAAGCAGTAAACTTAAGGCACAGCTATGAGAAGTAGGCTTAACTCTTACAGAGCCATTTTCATCCTCATACTTAAAAGCAGTATTTACCCAGAACTCTGCATTACTAGATATGTTTTCCATGATGGGAGATGGATGGGGAGCACATAAGAGTTAAGGCTATAACTGGATGACCCAAGTGCCAGGTCAATACTGCGGGCACGTCACAGTGCTGCCTGTCCCGGTCACACCAGCGAGTGCAAACATGCAGGAAGACCTGGCCAAATCACTTAATGAGACTGAGCTCTACATGAAAAACTAAGGAACTGCCATCTGCTCAACAAGGAGATGGGACTAGGAGGACCATGCCCCATTAACCTCTTTGACTTGGATGAGAAAGAAGTGTCTTATTCTGCCTGGACCAATCCCTCTCTGAGCATTCATGAATCCTTTCACCTACCTCCATTCATCTCAGCTCTTTGCCTATTCTTTAATATTTCCAGTAAAACATTAAAACATAGAAGCACTTAGAACAGAAGTCGATCAAACAGGAACCATTCACTCCTCTCCATGCCTTCCCAAATACAAACAGCTTTTCCCCAGTGCTCAATCAACATCCCAAACACTCCTCCCTTTCTTTAGGAAGCACCTGAGCAAACTGGTGTGTCTAACAGACTGCTCAAGTCCAGCAAATCCCCTGGGAAGCAGCTCATGGTTAAGCTGTCCTGTCTAATAGTTGATCCCTTTTTCCATCCTTGGGTGAAGACAGGACTCATGGGAGACCCCGCAGGCAGTGCTGCATAGACCAGAAGCTCTGGTTTCATTTTCAGATCTGGGTTGTTGGCCTGTGGTGCATTGGCATAGGTCTGTTAGCCTCTGCCTCCCAAAGTGCATTCACTATTTAAACAGCAAGCCCTTGGGAGAGATATCGCTGCTGTCTAAATGAGAGAGGACAGGCTGTGACTACATCAGGCAATTTAGGAGCAGTGTTAAAGTGCAGGAAGGCTGGGAGAGCAAGCAGTGCCTTTTTAGCTTTTTCCCATCCTGGAAAATCTGCAACCATCTGAAGCCATCTCCCAGGACACATTTGTAGCTGCCTATTGTAACAGATCCCTGGCTTCCGCCAGACC
Organism: Dryoscopus gambensis; assembly: GCA_013389985.1. Classification (NCBI taxonomy): domain Eukaryota; kingdom Metazoa; phylum Chordata; class Aves; order Passeriformes; family Malaconotidae; genus Dryoscopus; species Dryoscopus gambensis. The sequence continues at coordinate 21,333 of WEIT01018246.1, forward strand.
TTCCTGGGTGTTAACCAAAACAGCATAAATACTAGAAGGCTGAGAGCTGTCTCACAAGATCAAATAATTTCCATCTGTAACTCAACAGAGTATTTGAACCCAAGGCTATTGAAATGGATGGCTGATATCAGACATCCGCTACACAACTCGCATCACTCTCCCACACTGCTTTGACCTCAGCTGAAACCATTTGCAATTTTACTTCTTCCGCAGTGGCATGGATTAATGATTGATCACGGACCTTCACCATGAATCTCCGGGCTTCTGTCAGCCAGTGTCACAAACTTAACATTATCTAATTGTAAGTTTTCCCATTTAATTGCAATATACACCTGCTCAATGTCCCTCTGTGTGTGAAAAAGCATCATACTTCATTTAAAAAGCCCTCATTTAAATTCAACAGCTAGCTGCACAGATTTAACCATTAAACTGATTTATGTTGCATAAAAGATCAAACCAGATCACACCTTGTGGCCAAATAACCATAAAAGGTTTCTGTAAAGATCATTAATTCACCTCCCTGGGCAGTTAGTTTAGCAGTAAATATGACTTAGATGACTTTATCCAGTTAACCTTAATCAATTTGTTATTATGATTAGTCACCCTAAATAACAGAAATGTGAGAGGGGAAGGTGCTACACTTCAGACCCTGGTAATGAACAGGCTGCTGGTGTGCTGACCCCAGATTCGCACACTCCTGGGAAACAGGAATCCATCCTCTGCCTGCACCTCAGGGGACCTCAGCTGACCTGTGCTGGGGAGAGCGTCTCAGAGGCTGGGCTTTGCCTGATCCTTTTCAGTGGCCTGCAGGTAGGCAGCTCCCACCATTGCAACTCAAGAAAGAGAAGAAGGGGCAGAGGGGGACAGAAGGCAAGAACAGCCCATTCGCCCCACGCTACGAGGAAAGCTGGCCACATTGTCCACATACCAGCTTGAAACCTGGCAAGGATTAGTTTGGCAGACCTTGCTCTGTCACAGACTTCCACAGTGACCTTGGCCAAGGTATTTCATCTTGTTGTATCTCAGCTCCCCAGCTGTTAGGCAGAGACGACAGTGCTTCCATCTCTCACAGGAGTGGTCTTTAAGTTTGTGAGGCATTCAAACATCACAGCTCTGGGAGCCATAAAAACTCCTTAAGTAGGTAGATCCATCACTCTCGATGCTCCGTTCTCCTCTCACCCTGCATGGCTCCATTGACTTCAACCCATTTAACCTGTCACGGAGGACGTGAAATCAGATTCAGGCCCTTGATCTGGCAAAGGGATTGCCTCTTCCTCAGAGTCGCTGCAATAACCAGCAGAATGGGACCCAGTGGTGTCTATAGCAACATAAGTGATCATCAACACTAAAGGAAAGAGGCCCGTATCTGGGCCACCGAAGTTATTCACACCTGAGCAAAGCACATTATTCTGACAGCCCAGCACTCCCTATGCAAACTGCTGGTATCAAGTGACTGCCTTTTACACCAGTTTTGGAAACAGAGGGAAGAGAAGATGAGAAGGGGTTTAAATCGTAACATTCATACTGGTATAGGTCAGCAGTAAATTCATGCAGTCAGTGGAACAATATTGGTGTAAGGAAGAAAACAGGACTTGAGGTGTTTGGGTGTCTGCCCCTGGCCTCCTGTGGGGCAGAGCCCTGCTCCTGTCACAGCTGCATTTGGTATGCAGTCAGCACATCAGCAAATCATCACTCCCCGCATGAAAGGGCTCATTCTGTCTGTGTGCATTTCTGTGTCTGTGTGTTTGCTCTCATCAGTGCAAGGAAAGCACTTTATCCTTCATTTTTATGCCCAGCCACATGCTTCTCCAGCCTTCCCACGTTGTGTACACAAGTAAGAATGTAGAACACTTCTCTTTGCAATACCCACAGATCTCCACCTCCCAGGGAAAGGACTCCAAACTCACACCTATATTCAGCATGAAGTGCTGGACACTTTCTCATAAACTCAGTTCCTACTTCAGGAAGTTCGGTCTGAACAGAAAACAAGGGTATCATCAAAACCAGTGAGTAAGGACCTTTTCACTGACCCAGCAGGCTTTAGTTGAGATTCTCTGCATTCAATTATGTCAGTCATTATCACTAAAGAAGATGCTCAAGCATACCCTGCAACCCTCAAAGCTGCTAATATGGAACACATCACATGAGAACAGACAATATGATTCACTTGGTTAATGTAACATGCTAATACAGATCCCTTCCTCCAATGTCAATGATTTTTTCCATGAACTTGGATGCACGATCATTTGTTCTTGGATGTAAGTTTAGCCTGCTACAAGTGAAGAAGGGGGATTATAGATTTGCGCAGCATACAAGAAACCTGTGTTCCTATGAAAATACTTTGCACTCTTTTGGATCTGGCTGCAGGACTGTGGCCAAAACAGTATCGTGGAAACTACATAGTCTATCCCCATTCTTAAGGACATTTCCAAATCCACAGAAATGAGGGCACCAATAAAGTCTGAACAGGAAATCTGATGGATTTTAAGAAACATGCAGCCTCACTTTCAAGCATTTAAGAACCATTTAGTTAAAATTAGGCATATGTCTAGGGGTCATCGATTTCAGCGGCACTTATTCATGGGCCTAAGTTCTGTCTTGATCTGGGATCAAGAAAGCTTCAACATTAGAAAGAAAATGCACAGATGACTTTTCATTTTTATGACTAAAGGCATATCACATCAATCTTATATCAACAAGGAGTCTTTATTTATAGAATATGATATTAAATCTGGATTCCTTTCAAATACTGAGAGTATTTTGTTACACTATGCATCAGGTGCTACATGTGATTTTGACAGACAGGCTCATCTGAGAGGTGCCAATTAACAAACACTCTCAGAAGCAGAGCGTGACAAAAGTCACAGCATCATCAGAGAAGGAATGTGTTTTCTCTCACAGGAGGAGATATCAGCGAGGAAAAAAGTTTGTTCATCTCCTCCAACAATGTATGAATAGTTCCCCTCAATTACCCCATTACCCCTTCACTAACTATAGAGACATCACGAAGAAATGAATATATATTACATTTCTACTTTATGTAACACATCTCCATCATTACTAACAAGTCAGAGAGAGTTAAAACTCGATGAAAAGGTTGTTGATTTTTTATCATCATGTTTGCTTTTAAACTCACTGGAGTGCTTAGGCAAGCCCATGAGTTCCACATTTGTTCCTAATTTGCTCTGAAGGCAGGGGGCCAGCGGCAGGGCAAAACAGGCAGTGTCTGGCACTTCTGCTTATTTTCAGATAGTGTTTAAGGCAGGAGTCCAGACCTGGAGGGTGTTTTAAAATACTGATCTTGAATTTCTACAGTACTTTCCTTGGGAGGATATAATGGTGTCTTATACACTATGGCCACAAGTCTACACTGAATTTATTCAGGCTTCATGTATGAAAAAGAGGATGAATTTGAGGAGAACTGGAGCTAGAGATCGCTGTGGCCACTGCTTAATGCACACTTGCTGTTAAACACTACAGAGAAGAAAATCCTACATGAATTCTTATTCTATTCAATCTGCCAAGAAAAAACCATGCAAAATGGAACAAGGGCCTCTTCACTTTTGAAAAATGCTAAGTGATATTTAATGATTTCAAATGTCAGAAACTTCATTTAACATCTTTTCTGGGGCACTAGTGACACCATGCCTGATCAATTCATCAGGAACAACTCTCCCATCCATGTCATCATCTGCCAACACCAAGAGTCTTTCTTTAGGACCAGACCTGTTTAAATATCATTTCCTATACACGACCTGGCAAGGGCACAACATGCCCAAGGTTGTGATGGCACGCTGCTGAGAGGTGGGGTTTTCTGTCCTGCTGGTAACTGAAAATGGCCCAACTCACCCCCTCCAGTTATGTCTTCTAGACAACATCTGTTGCTGACTCCCATCCTGCCAAAGAAGTAACAATCTCACACAAGAACCATGTCTGACCCTAAAGTTGCTTCCTACTGGGTGTGTACAAGCCACACCTCACCTGCAGCATGAAGTAGGGAGGTGCTTGTTTATGCTACTGACCTCAGTAAGCAAGAACCTTGGCAATGCAAGCTTGTGTTTACATATTTGGTCTACACTATAATGTAACGGAAAGACAAGATTTTAAGCAATAAAGCCATCAATGTGTTTTCAAGTTACTTGGTGCAAGCCCTTCAGGGGTTAGCTTTTCTTGTGATCTCAGGTGAATTGCCTTCAAAACTTTCCTATTTCTGAGAGAAAGTAAAAGATCCCATTTTGCTGGGCAACAACTTAATTCCTTGATTTGTCAAACTCAGACAAGGGTAGCAGGTTAATTGCTGTTTTTATTGGTATATGAAAGCCAATTATAATGTGTGTGTAAATTCCTATGTTCTAGTTAAGTGAAAAAAACGGATCACATATACCCTCTACATGCTGCTGTCCAAAGTAACAAGAAGTTGGAATATCCTAGGTAACAGAAAACAAAACAAAACAACAACAACAACAAAAAACCCCACACAGACACACACACAAAGGATAATGAAAATCATAAAGACACTTCACTACGGTCAATCAGCATGGATCCTGCATGGCCAGCTTTGAGACAAAGCTGAAAAGCCCTGCCTGATCTGCACCAGCTCCCCAGATCTCATTAGGCTGAGCTTACATGCTCAGTCTCCAAAAAGGTCCTTTACAAGCAAATCCTATGTGTAAGCAGATCCTTCTGGTCCTGAGGGCCATGGGGGCTGCAGCCACAGAGCTCTCTGAATGCTCTGCTGGTTTGGACCCAGCCCCAGCCATGTTTACTAGTTCCAGCTGTGCCAGAACCATTCCTGACCCCCTGTTCAGCGTGGTGGTTACAGCATAAGTTGTCCCCTCTCCCACGGGAAACACAAGTGTCTTGTGGGGCACCCTGACCACACCTGTAACATGATTATGGCCTGAAAGAGTTCACAGAGCTACATGTTAGTTTAAGAAGCTTACTAATGGACTTGGCAGACAAGAAAAACTGTAGGATTTAACATTCTTCTTTCTTTAAATCTGGAAACACTTTGCAAGTGCAATTAACCCTGTGTGGTCATCTCTTTCCACCACTTCAGGCAGCCACGTAACATTCTCATTCAAACTGCTCCTTTGGTGTAAAGTTTCTCTTCAGAGAGTTTTTTTCCAATTTTCCCTCCCTCTTCAAGAGGTCTTAAAGAAAGGACTTGGTCAGCTGGACTTCAAATGACCCTTGAATGCTGTGCTTACTTTCACAGCAGGATGCTTCAACTGCTTCATCAAATAAGTCTCAAGCTGACAGGTTTGTTGATTGGGAAAGCAAAGTCTCAAACTGAGGGTAAAGGCTATGTCACAAATATTAGTGTAAGTACAGTGAAGGACCTATATCCTTGCAGAGAACAGTGTTTGCCCTAGGCTAAAGTCTGTGCTAATATTTTGAATTTATATCACATCTTCTCAGCTGATCTTATGGGAAAAAGGCCAATTGGATTTTATAGCTCAACAACTAATAGGATTCTACAGGATTTGATAAGGAAAGAAACTGCCGTTATAGGTTTAACTATCTTGTAACAAGGAATATAGAGCTGTGTTAAATTTCAATATTTTATAAAACATTTGCACTGAAAATAGAGCTGCAAATCCATGTTATGTGTTAATAGTTTAAAATTAAATACCTGGATGTCTAGCTGCTGCTGAACCACATACTGAGAAAAATAAGTTATCCTATAATTTTATAGCCTGAATCTCTGACATCTGCGGTATCTTCTGCTCCAGGTGTTCCCTTTGCTTTGGAAATTTGGATTCAGAGAAAGAAGAAAATTGTGACTCTGCAAAAGCTTAATCCAGAACCAAGGTAGATCAAAATGAAATCAGGCACTGCTGCTTACAGAAATATCCTCTGTGGCACACTAATAGATGTGGGCTGATACCGCCAGTTATTCCTCCTCCTGAGGGAGAGAAACATCCGGGCTCCCCCCAGACATGTGTGAGCCTCCTTTTTTTGGTACCACCGGTGCCTGCAGACAAGGATATGGCAGCCTGAGCTTCTCCTCCAACACAGAGCACTCCCATGGGCAGTCAGCACTGCAGCTGCCATGGGGCAAGTGCTAACACCTCAAGATACCAAGAGCTTGTTGTTTTTACCAGACTGGTTTTGAGGAGAACTCAATTTAACTACTAGAGAAGGAAAGAATCATTAAAAATTTGTATGCAGGCCCAAGGGTGGGACTGACTAAGAAGGAAACAAAATCTTGAAGGAAGCATGCGAAGGACCTCAAAGTCCCAGGGGGACCAGATAGTGAAGCATGGATTGAGCCCAGCTGATTTTGACAGCTCTGTACAAACGTGACCCATAAGAAGGTAGGTCCTTCCTGGTGAACTGATTGGGACAAAAAGAGCTGCCCTGCAAACAGGACCTTGCCAGAGGAGATCCAAGTAAGTGTATGACAAAGACCATACCTGATCCTAGGGAGAAGATCTGACAAGTTAGACTCAGGAGCCAGAAGCTATTTACAATGGCAACAAAAAACTAATCTCTCAACTATAACCTTGGAAGCAACAGGCTTGCTGAGCCAAGCATCATCTCCTAGATAACAATCTAATGAGAAACCTCTCCCCAGCTCCCTTTCTCCCCTCCTCCTCTGTGTGTTTGTCCCTTTGATGTACAGCTGCAAGGGCTGGCCAGGTGCAATCTGTTTTATTGAGTAATATGCATATAGCTTTGTAAAATATTTTTAAGGCTTCAGATGAACCGGGATTCAATGTTTTATGTCTGTAAGTGCCAGCTCCTGATAGGGAAGTTCAGCAGCTGGCTGAGTACATCTCCTCACTTGGAAGGCACTGTACCTCCCCTCTCCAGCTTGCAAGCACTTGAGTGAAGAAGCTGAGGTGCAGGACAACCCTGCATCTTCCTACAAGGCTGAGAAGGGAGCTGGCTCTTGGGGAGGGAAAGGTAGTTGAATGTGTGTTTGTAAGGGATTCAATTATTTGAAGTCTCTTTGAGCCAAACCTGCAGGGTTCTGCCTGTGAACTGAGGACTGAAGAGAAGGAAGGGGCTAGGGATTTTTCATGTGTTGGCTTCTTTAAACTGGGCTGCCATGCACATGTGTTCTTCTCAATTACTCAGCTTCCAAAGTGAGGCCAAATTGCTCATCCTGGCTGTGACTCTTTTGCACAAGTCCAGCCACACACTGTGAAGCTGGTTTGGATGATTCCCTTCTCTTCACTGTGCAAAGATGAGTCTGTTTAAACTTGCTTGTATCCCCAAGAGTAGGTGTCTGGAGTGCACTGCTGGGCAGACACCCAAGACAGCTCTCAACAAGCTACGCTGAACCCTGGGAGAAACATAATCACTTTCCGTTTGGCACTTGGGAGCAACGTAACCACATTGCCAAGCTAATGCAACCTGCTTCCAAGAAAGACTAATCAACCCAAAAAGGCATCACCCTGGTGTCATCACCTGGCTCTGGATTGCTAAACAAGCACCTCCCAGGCTCACCTGGGCATTTCTGAGAAATGCTGCTTTGCCCGACATGAGCTGTGTTCCGTGGCAAACCGCCTGCTCCTGCGGCAGCTGGAACCCCAGCCTGACAGAGAGGGACGTGCTGCCCCCCCACCCCACCCCGAGGCACACACCCAGCAAGGAGGCAGGCTGTGTCCACAGACACTGAGTGCAGCACGGACACGGCAGCAGGTAACAGTAAGACAGATGTCATAGGACATCGTTTTAACACGCCCAGTTGCTCAGTGCCCATGACTGTCCTGCTCACTGCAGCTATTCTCCTGTATCACCACATGCCACTCCCTTGACCCTCAGTAAGTGCAGACAGGAGTGTCTGAGCTCAAAGCCAAGTGCCAACCGCACACAGCATGTTCAAGAAACACCCATTCCCTTCTTCCTGTGCCAGGGAATCAGTGGGTGCTGGATTCCATCTACAGGTTTTTGCCTCTCACCACACAGACAACGAGCAATTTCCAATATACGTGCTCATTACGCTCCAGCGGAGCAGACGATAAAGGAAAGGTAAGCGGCAGCCAGAGGACTGTCTGCACACAGCAGCCAGTGATGGGGAAGCTTTCCTCATCTTGCAAAATTGACTCAGACACTTCCAGAAATTCACATCAGATATCCAGCCTCTCTGAATGGATAATAAATATGTCTGACCCAATAATCCAAGTGTTATCTGTGTTCCAACTACCAAATCAAACAATACAGCTACACACCTGATGTAATTTTAATAACATAAGACCACAAAGAGCAATGGAGCACAATAGCAAAAGCAGACAAGGGAACATTGATTTTCAGATTGCATTCCACTATAAACATCAAACTGCTGGTGGTTTATCTGAAATATAAGCAGACCTAAGCAGAGCAAAAAAGGCTGAAGTTCATGCATTTAGGCTGAAGAGTGCTTAATGTGCCAACCCCAGCGGATCTTGCAGGCAAGCTGCCTCTGCCAGCCATAAAAAGGAATTCTTCATTCAGGATCAATGCAACTTCAACTACAGTTGTACTAATTGTAGTAGGTGGATATTGACAATGTTCATGCATGTGTTATGCATCGCAGCTTCCTGCCTACAGGAGAAGAATTTAAACTTCTTTGAGCACCGATGATTATACCTCATCTTAAAGCCTTGACCAAACTCCTTATGCTCATGTAATGTAAGTTTTAACACCCTGAATGCATTCAGCTCTCACTGACTTCTTGTAATCCCATGAAGTTTTTCAAGTACAGCCTCTGGAAACCTGTCCATAGGAGAAGGAGGCTTACTGCTAGCTTTTGCTGTCATTTACTTGGTTATCAACCAGGTATAACTTCCCTGACATCAGATGAATTATTCCTTTGTACAACCAGGAAATAAAAAGCATAATTTTGTACGCTGCACTTTGCCTTTAATTAGAGTCAGATTAAGGGATCTGAGTTTCCTTCCAGAACCTACTTTCCACCTTTATATATATATGTGAGCACACATATTACATTTCTTTGGCTAAACCTTAATCCCTCAATCCATCTCTTCATCCAGAAGACATAAGATTCTAAGCCACACACCAAATGGCACAGAGTTTAAACAAAAAGGACTTAAAACTTTAACCCCCATCTCTACAGGTGGGTTGGACAAACCTGTATTCCTACATCTAATACTGGCATGAGCTAGGAAATGTGGGTTTATCTTCTGGTGAAGATAAGCTCCAACAATATAACTTAAAAAGGGGTTAAAGTAGGAGCACTAAAGAAGATATCACCCTTGGATGCAGGGAGAGCTTTCTAGGGATGAGTTTTCTATACATTGATGCAGTGCATGCTGCATAGATTCTGCCTGGAGCATCTGCAGCTGCCTGCTGTCAGAGGCAGACACCAGGAGGAATGGGGCTTTAAAGTAGTGCTATGTCTAGTGAATGACTCAGAGGAGAATTTCTAAACTCTGGTTTTGATGGCTGTTAGGTTGATCCTGTGCAACTGCAACCAAGAGGCAACTTTCCTTCTTTACTGGCACACTAAACAAACATCAGGGGAACTCCTGTCTGGGCCAGCAAAATCTGCAGCCAGATCTCAGCGAAAAGTCAATACTTACTTATAGCATAGTATTAATTTAATGCTTGGATTTCCCAAGAAGTGCAGTTGTCACGGAATGGAGATGGCTGGATTGAGCAGGTACAGCCTCCAAGGAGATGACAGTGGTTGGATACTCTCTTCCTTCCGTGGGAGTCTGAGGATGACTCCCTGCTGATTTCATCAGCAACAGGATGATCAAGGCAGATGATGCACTTACCTAGCTGATAAAAACATCATATTGGCATTCCTACCACACTGGTCCAACCATGACATTTTCTAGTTCTTTCAGAGCTTTTTAAACACCACAGAGGCTCAGTGAACATTACTGCACCAGAACTGCCTCTCTGAAACATTTACCAGTGTGCAAATACTTAAAATTGTGAATTTACACAAGGGGAGATGCTTCTAGACTACTGTCAGTTTTTCTTTGGCAGAAATACAGAGCTGGTCACATTTTGGAGGGTATTTAAAGCCTAATATTTTTCAAAGAACAAGAGCCTCTAGAAAATAAAGCACAACGTTTCATTCTCCACTGGACACCTCCAGTTTTACGCCAGTGCAACAGTATCAAACAAATGGCCAAGAATGACTCATGGTCTGGAAAACATGTTTTTCTGTGGGAGGTTTAGAGAATTCAATCGTGTTAGCTTATCAAAGAGCAGGTTAAGAGAAGATTTGATCACAGTGTGTAAGTACCTGCACAGTATCCAGTCCTAAGCAGTTCTTTAATCTGGCAGATCAAAGCACTAGAAGGTGAAATTAGACAAACAAACTGGAAAAAGCAGATGCTTTACTCTTTGCCTACTCCTTCAACACGGGATGCCATAGACTGTCAATTTCTTAGATGTCTAAGTTTGAATTTCTCCCTAGTATAGGTATGTTCTAACACAGTCATACATTATTGGATTAAATGCCAGAATTAGCACATGAAATTCCATGTTCTGGAGTTTTACAGAAAATCAGGCTAGACACTCATAGGCTATTCTGCTTTAAAAATAAAAATAAATACGCAATAGAGTTATGGAAACTATATGAAATAAAGTTACAAAAACATGCAATCTAGTAACACCACTATCAGATTCCTTTTTGACATTTAGAATATACTTTTTGCAAATAAAACACCTGTGTTTATTATGAAACAGCAGGTAAACCTTTTTTCCATTTATCTGTAAAGAAGTCGGCTCCATCGCTTCCTGCATTCATGCAATTTATTTTGAGGTAAAGTGAGGGGATTTGGGCTTTGTTTGGGTGGATTTCTTGTTAATTTCTCTCCTATAAAATTAATATTGAGGCATCTTCACAATTCCCACACATGGAAAAAGCACATTCATAACCATGAAGATCGTCAGTTTTCAGCCTGGAATGCAGCTGACCTTTCCTTTTTCAGCTGTTACAGTTTCTTAGCTTCCACAAATGGATATTTACTCCTTTTTCTTTATTTCCTTTTTTCCTTTTTATTTTTTTTTGGAAACGTTCCATTCACAGTGTGCTGGGGGATTTCACTCAAAGTAACACATGCTCCACAGATTAGCAGGCTCTTAAAAATATGCTTGTCTTCTCTTTATGGGCCTGGTCTATTAAAAAGAAGTTAACAGAAAGACACCCATTACTTCTGTGGGTATTGGATTGGGGCCTAAATTATTGCTAGTGCTGAACGTGCACAGTCAGAAAGCATTTCAGAAAACATGTGCTTTTGAGTATAAAGCGGATTTCCCTGAGATCCTTTCCAAACTCCACTGACTAGTTCTGGAGAAGACATCTGCTCTCCCACGGAGCTTCTCCCTCTAATGATGGGCAGGAATCAGGCAATCCCTGAGTACTCACAGTGGGGTTTTGTATCACTTATCTCAGCCTTTATGCCCACCACACACACACACACACACACACACACACACACAGGCAGCTCTTTTATACAGCAGGTTCTCTCCTTCCCATCCTTCACTGGCAGCTTCTCCTCTCTAGGCCATCCAGGGGAATAGCACTGGCAGCTCACAAAACCCAAATTGTTAGTGAAGCACCAATTTTGATGTGGTCACATTCTCCTGTGGCTGCACCATGCCCCATGTACACACCACGTGTATACAAATGCATCTTGTGAGCTGAGGAGAAATGTCTCAATGTATCCAACTATTGCATGTGATGTATAAAGGACATATTGCAGAGTCCTAAACAGTTCCCTGGCAAGACCATCAGTGGGCTCACCAGTTCATTACAGAATGCTAATTACATCCCATCAAGTGACCTGAAACTGCTCAGCAGCACTAAGTATGCTTCCATGGGAAACACCAGAAAGCTAAGCCTCTCCACAGTTGGCTTAGAAAAGATTAGTTTACAGAGATGTCTGTTCCTTGTCAAAAAATTCCTTCCATTTTTTTCTTTCATGTTATACACGGACAGATCATTATTGGCTTGAAATTGCAGAATCCATTTCTTCCCCTTAAGAAAATCCATGGTAAGTCTTACTGGGTTAAACTAGTGATTTAAAAAACTAAATGAAAACAGGCAGAAACAGGTTTCTGAAGATAAACATAGGTTTAAAAAATAGTTTTAGTTTTAAATGGAAGCAGAAGTGCATGCATAGAGAGCACTTTTTCCTAAGTGAAACCAGAATTGGAAATCCAGTTGTGAGCAATCTGGACTGCTCAGCCTCTCCCACTTACTCCAGTTACCTCTCCATTTCCCTGCTACTGCAATGCTCACTTATTGCCTCTTGTCTTTAATTAGGCATCCATCCCACAAACTGTTTATGGCAGCAGTGTCCCATTAACTGCAACATGGCATGGGGTCTATCTAGCTGCACAGAGCACTTGCCCCTCTGTTTAGGGCCTGGTATGACTTACATTGCCTGTTTGAAAAGCATCCCATATGCTGAAGACCCACTCCTAACAGAGACCCCTCAGGCAAGAAAGAACAGGAGCCTGCTTAGATATTAGTACAAAAATTTAAAATTCCAGATTGTTTTCTAGCACCAAGCCGTTTCTTTACTATTACAGATCTCTCATGACTTTCCTTAATTGGTTTTAAAGCTCTCCAGAAGGAGATAAGTCTTTATTTACAAACAGGGAAACTGCACAGGAAAAACTGATAGCAGTTCAGAAACAGAACCTCGGCTCCCCAGTCCTAGGTCAGCACCAAATACACTAAGCTACACTTATCTTTCAGGAAGCTGCTACAAACAACTCCTTTAACTGTTGCATTCGTGCTTCTGAATGTGCTGGGTTTATTTTAAATGCCTCCTACCTAGGGAGACAGACCAAATTATCGTGTGCATAAAATATGTTCATATGCATTTCTGATTTGCTGTCTTCTACAGTATCCTATGTGTTTTATGCTAAAGCAGAAAAAAGAGCTTCAGGATACTATCTGCTTCTACCACCCTGCTGAAATGGCAGAGTATAAAGACATGCATGGGAAAGTCAGGCATTCATTCACACATATGTCCTATCTGTTCCAGTTCTGGCTGCATGAACGGTGAGGCTCCTGTGAGCTATCTCTGCTGGGTATGCTCAGCGTCAGTTTAGGGAGGGGGAAACTATTCATATCTACCTCCTAAAGAAGCTCCTGCCTTACCAACAGTGTTGTGGCACTGCTGAAAATGCCAGACACAGTGGAGCTAAAGAGTTTAAAGCTAAACTCATCAATATGGAAAGCGGAGGCAGACACCTCTGAAATCTGCACACTCACCGGGTCTCTTTCCCCTGACAGTTTTGCTTCAGCCTATCTCAAAGATGCACTCTTGAGCACTGCAGCGTTTGAGCTCTGCTCCCCTCACAGCATGTGAGCTGTCTGACCCCAATGGCCCTGAGGTGATAGGGGTGACAAGTGACATCTGACAAAGAGTGACAAGAGAGAACATTTGCAGAGCTAAGATATGCTAAAAAGGACCCTGCAACATGGAGCTGGGCTCTTAGCTGGAATAGTAACATTTGGGTCTACAAGTATTAACTGTTTGAATTTGATCATATCCTCAGTTCTTGAGGAACAGATTGTGACCAAAGCCAAAAAAAGGGACTTAGCTAAGGAATGCAAAGAAAGTAGGAGCTGCCTTTAATAAGGGTTGTATTCAGCTGGTCCTCACCATCTAGGCATGTACAATGTGCTCCAGACTTCTTTACATTCTGGTTCTACTAAAAAAGTACAGTTAATTTAGTCAAATGCTGGGGGGAGGATCATTCATCTAGAGACAAGAATGCAGGCCATCCTGAAAAGCTAAAGAACTGCTAGCAGAGCTACTGCTTTCCAGGAAAGGAGTCAGGGAGTCAAAACAAACAAGGAACTCAACATGAGCTCCCATTGCAGTGGGATCAGCAAAGCCATACATCAACAACAAATGGAGAGCTGAAGCAGAAAGGCCATTTAACTTGAGTTCAAACAGTATGTACCCTACGCCAGCTCATCTACACCAAAACAGTGGGGCGCATTCGCACCACCTAATGAGCAGCTGACCTAAGACGGCAGTAACCCCAACACAGCTGGAGCCTGAAGAGAATATGGGAACACAAATTTGACATTTAAAAACTGGAGAAAGCAGAGTTAAAATGATGAAGACAGCTCTGTATTTTCTGAACTGTCTCAGGAGGGTGGAAGCAGCAGTACCGTGGGAACGTCCTCTACATTTCTGAGCAGTCCGAGAGAATGTCCTTCTAACTTTAGCACTTGCAGACTTCTTGTTTCCTCTCCTTCAGCAATTAACACAGAGGATATGCCTGACACACAGGATCACACAACAGGAAAAAGCTCTGGAGACCTTTGGGAAGTGCACACCCATGCTGGGGTGCAACGCTGTGCTGGCCCTGTTCTCCAAGCACAGCCTGTTGGTGAGCTGAAGGATGCACTGACAAGCTGCACCTTCAATAGGGGCTCACCAAATGGGACAGAGGTCCCAGCACTCCACAGCAAATGGATGGTACACAGCTCTCAGGGATTAAGAGAACTCTCTGTAGATGTGCAGCCAGTACAGATGTGACCAGTACATGACCATGCTCCTCATGCTCCAAGTATTTTCTCACACAACACCAAAAATTTTTATGTGTCTGACTTAGCAATGGTTAAACATATACATCCAAGTACCTGCTATAAAGCAGAAGGACTATCAGCTTTCCCTCCTCCATGGAGCCATCCCTCTGTGGCCTGGAAAACCCACAGTGATGGTACAAAATGAGAAACTGCCAGAACGGCTCGATGTAAGCACATGCAAATGCATCCAGGATCCATATATATTCCATGGGGGGAAGGCAGGCTAAGCCACCACTGGAGTGTGTGCATACTAAGTGGAGGCTTTGCACTGCTACCAAAGAGAATGTGAGAGGTGTCTCTTTGCCCAGATGAACACAACAGTCCGATTCAAATATTCTCTGTGGATAGCTCAGAAACAAAATGCTAACATACTAAACAGTGTTCTAATGAGAGGGTCCCATCCCCGAAGACCTGATAGTTCAATTTATATAGCAAAAGAAACAGGGACAATCTTGTCTGCCTAACTGGAAAATAAGATGGCATACCTAAAATGTTGAGAATTGCCATATGATTTCATTTCACATGTGGTTTTCCATGTCCTTCTCCTTTGCTTGGCTGTGGTCTGTTGTCTGGTTATACAGAAGGTGAAAAAGGAATTTCTATTCGAAGCCTCCAACATACCATACTCTAAAAACATTCAGGGTTAACGAGAGGAAACAAGGCTTTTCTTAAAAATGCTGTTTTCTCCACACTCAGAAGACAGGGGAGCCTTTTGAGGCTAGAGGAAGCTATAAATTTAAAATGCAGCTCAGTGACCTAAATGGTGGTGTCTAGAATTAAATAACTGCAACACAGACAATCCAGGGTCAGTATTGGTTCTGCCACTGACTCTGCTCAGTCCCTCAGACTCAGCTGCAGCCCTGGTTATCCTCGTTATCATCTTGAAAATGGATTTCAAAAATGGAGTTCTTAGTAGGCCTTCAGCAATGTCATTTGTGCCTGTGCTACAGCTAGTTGAAAAGGTACCAGCAATTTTGGGCAACTATAACAATACCACTCTGTGTATCTCACTTCAGATTCAACTTCTTTGTGCTAGACTAACAAGAATAAGCTAAGACAGCCTCTCCTCTGGTAGTGTCAACCAGGTAGAAATCTAAAAACCTGCCCCAGAGTCTTAGGTTTAGGATCCAACATTTCAGTTTGGACATGCCTGTAGTTTAAATCACCAAGGAAGAAAATTCCTCATTTGATTGAAACCACTAAAGTACAGAGCTCTCCTTACTGATCGAAGAAAAGTGATTATCTGCTTTTTTTGAGAAGGAAAACGACTGTTCCTAAAGAAGAGCTCACAAATGCCAATGTCCATTTTCTATAGAGTTCTGAATTACATTTCACAGCTCCAGATAAAAATTAATGACCTCTGCAGTGTGGAGAATGCTCCAACTGGGATCACTTTTTCTTTTATTCCTAATGCCTTGCAGCACAAACACAGAGCAAAATGTCCTCACAGATATAATTGTGTTATATCACGATACTAGACAGACACGGTGCTGAGACCAGACAGTAATTTACTCACTGAGGCTCTGATCCAGTTTCATTGAAATCAATGTAAAGGTTTCCTCCGACTTGAATGGCTATTGACTGGATCAATCTTTTTCTCTTCATAGCTGAACACAGCAATTTCCCATTATTGTTCTGTGACCTTGCTTTCTCATTAAACTTCACTCAAGGGATTCATAAGATACAGAGTTCTGCATGTGGAAGATAACTCAAGAGATTTATTCTGCCCAGTCATGTCTAAATAAAGTAGTGACAAGCAGGAGAATGTACTTCTTTTCCTACCATGCAGTCTGCTGGCCATCATGAGAATGTCAAGTTTTACTTTACACAAGGTAAAATCTTACACATAATATGCAGACCTCACCCTCTACAAAGTCATGGAAATATGTGCAGTGAGGTAAGCTAAGGATGAGCTGAACTGCAGTGTTGCTGGGGTTTGTTTGAATCGGACACTTCAATGCCTATAACAAAAGTTTGGCTGTTTGTGCTCTTTTATTGAACTCTGCTGGGTCATCTAGTCCCTTGCTCTCGCACACAACCACACTATTGATCCTTTTCATAAACAACCATGATCCCCACTAAACACACTCTCCCGTTCAGAAGCTATGACAGAAGACTGCCTCTCACTTTTCTACTGGCCAGAGCATTACAGTTCCCAGTCTGAACTCACAACCAGTGGATACACACCTAACCCTGTGCCAGCCTAGTATTTTAGCCTAAATAGTTCTTTCCTTCCCCGGTATTAACACTCGTGATATGTTTATGAACACTTATATCCCCTTTCCACCTCAGCTCTTCTGGGCCAAGCAAGCCAGGTTATTTTCATTTCCTCTCTAATGATGCCTCTTCACTCTGTTTTGAATACTTTGTACCTTGCAGTACTTTAAAATACTTGCACAAGTTAAGACAAATTATATTTTACAGCCAGATTAAGCTATGATGACCTTCCAAATTACTCAGGGTACAGAATATCACCAGTAATTCCTGCATTTTGGACATAATTTCAGGTTGGTATAGGTCATATATTTAGTAGGCAAAGAAACAAATCCATAATACTCTAATGCATCAGGTACTCTAATGTGCTCAGGTACCAAAATGGTCAGAAACTCAGTGAAGGACGTTCAGAGGGTGGAGCAGTAAAAGCCAGAGGCCATGCAAAATGCTGCATTGTTTTAACAAATACATGATCTATGATATGGTAAGCATCACAAAGTGCTTTCAAAGTTAAACTGGTTATTCATTCTACATTTATACCAGTATCAAGCTTTTTGTTACAAGGGAGACTCCTAGAAACAGATCCACTTATTTTTATTTCTGTGAAAATATTTAAAATCATTCCAGAGTACAGAGGGAAGACAATAACGAAGAAAACACAGAGCTGGAAAGGGAAATTTATTAAAGGTGAAAGTCAAACCAGCTTTGAGGTTTTGATCCAAACCAAAAAATATATGGAAAACATGATGGCAACATTGGGTCTTACATTCTATTTTGAAAACAATAATGTAATGTAACAATAGGTCTTCATGCAACAGAGTATGTTCATCCCTTGGCCGTAGATCTTCAGCTGGTGTGGGTGAGCAGAACACAGAAATATCCTGTCAGGATCCAAAACACTTTTGGACTGATCCTTCCAAAAAGAGCTGAAGCATCCCTGGGCATCTCACCCTCTTTGCTTCCAGTGACTCCAGTCATCTGGCCCTAGGGCTCACTCCTACGGCAAAGTGCCTCCTTCGATTTGGGATTGCTTTGAAGCAAGTGGAACTATTTGCAGATGAGGTACTAATTTTTTATGAGCAAACACAGCACAACCTGTGGCTTAGCTTTAGGAGCTTCTGAGTCCCCCAGCTTCCATTGGCTGCCTTCGAAGCTCAGAGTCTTCAAAAGCAGAGCCAGCACACCCTCAGGGCCTGATTTTTCCCCACCCTCAGAAGCACTGAAAACTAAAGCACAAGGGTTATCAAGGGAGTGTGTGAAAATGTACTAGATTGTATACTGTACATTAGTACTAAATGTGTATCTGTCTAGAGCACCCTGCAGCTGCTCTGCCAGTGAGACACCAACCAGGACAGTTCCACAATTGGACAAGCAGATGGGCTGTGATATTTCCATTACAAAGAACCAAACAAGGTCTTGCTGCCCACAGGTCCATGGACATACGCTTCCCCAGGACTGATGATTTATAAGCTAAAAAATGGCAAGACACTGCATAAATCTGTGAAGGTGTTCTAGTCTAAGAAAGAAGATCTGTGAACACTGGGGTTTTTCCATCACTGGCCATGTAAACACTGCTGAAATAAGGAATATGAGTATTGTTAGGTCTGAATCTACAGCTTTCCTGTAATGTCTGGATTTAATTTCCAATAAGTCTGTACTTTAGAAGAACATATTTTTTCCTGGTTTTCTTTGGCTCTATTTTCCAGGACCTTGTATTTTGATACAAGGGAAAGAAATCAATCCCTAAAATATTTTAAAAACAGTATATCCTACAGATATAGGGCAAGACATGTCTTTAAAAATATTAACCAAACCATCACTTCTTCCTCTGCACCTTCAAAGGCTTTTGCAGATATTGCAGCCATTGCCCTATCTTTATTTCTGAAAACAATTGTGCTTTAAAATCTGGCCATCCCTTCTTGCTATCAGCTTCATTAAAAGCTTCATTAAATGAACTGTTTCACTTTGTACTGAAACAAATTAGGAATGGTTACATGATCAGTCAGCTGAGCAGCAGATAATGAACAGCTGAGAGACAGTAACAACCTAAATCAGAACAGCTGTTTAAAAGGCATGGACATGACTATCTTTCAAAATTTGCCATATCCTGGTGAAATAGATAAATACTTTAATAGACACACTCCTTCCACACTTAGATTTCCTAACTACCCTTGTGTGGTCTGCTGTAGCCATATAGGATCCAGGACAGAACTGAGTGCAGAAATCAGTTTCCCCTTACTGCACCCACTTCTCAGCTGATCTGACCCCCAAGTGTTGGCAGTAGCACCAGGCAGGTTCCCTTTTTATCTGAACTCCCTCCAGCAAATTCCCCTTAACAAGCACTGGAAATGCATTTTAGTCTACAAACAGCCCTAAGGCCGATTTTATTGTAGTCTATAAAGCATTTTCATTTGCACAAAAAAAAGCCCCACAAAAAACCCAAAAAAACTTAGGCAAAGAACTATCACTGAGGAAGTCCTGGCAGTTTCATGAATGCTCCTGTAAATGTGCTTTGGCATGAACATCTGCAAAACTGACTCATTTAAAGTCCCCATTTTTAGTGAACACTTCTCCTATTCACTCAGACCGCTGACAGACTCACATGTGGCTTGCGTACATCACACCAGCGGCCACCAACAAATGACAGCCAAACAAAACCACAATGGGCTACTCTCAAGAAACTCTAAAACTGAGATTTGTCTCCCGAAAAACCTGTATGAACACTTACTTTAAGTAAGAAACAAATGTATCAAGTCACAAATCCTTTCGTGAAGACAAAAAACAGAGCTATACTTGCTGAAAGCAGTTGCTGTGATTTAGATAAGGGATCTCGAATCAGAAAGAAGCTCCCTGTTCAGCACAAGCCACTTATTTACGGATGCAGTGGCCTAAGAAACACACTGCATTTTCTAAAAGGGTCATGGCACCCCAGCTACCAAAACAGGCAATATAAGCTTGCATCGCACACAAAAACAGAGTCTCTGTATGTACGCACAGATTCATATGATAA
>WEIT01018246.1:41108-67744 GCA_013389985.1 Dryoscopus gambensis
TCTTTAACACAAATCCACCCCAGAGACACAGGTGAATAGGAAAAGTCTGAAACAAACTCCTACTTATTTCTAATCCAGGAAATCAGACTAAAATTCCTCAATGGTGTTTGGGTATTCTGTTTGTTTTATTTTGTTTTACAGAAGGAGAAAATCCGTACTCTGTACTCCCAGGATGAGGAGATGCTGTATGCCAAATGTCAGCATGGAGCACATTTTTACAGCCAGCTTCTAAACCCATGAATAAAGAAAAGGGCTTAGCGGAAATACTGACAGAAGTTTAACTACAGTGGGCCAAAGTTAGCCTTGTGTAGGTGCAGGCAGCTCCACTGATGTTAATGGACTTACACCAAGGCTGGAGTTGGCCCAATGCCTCTAGCTGGCACAGCTGAAATCTGCAGGCATGACACAGAAAGACAGCAGCCTGGAGGGACTGGATGCTTCCCTCTGAACCTGGCGGGATTCATGTTCATCAGAATGGATTGCATCAATTCCTTCATGAATGAGCACCTGCAGATTCACCCACGATCAGCTCTAAGGAAACTCAATGCCAGTTTTTCATGGGGCAGTGATTATGGATTACAGTGCTCCCAGTAAACTGTAAAGCCCGAGGGATGATAATGTGCCCCTCACTGGCAGAAACCTCCGTCAGGCCTCCTTTTGCACACAGTGCTGTGCTTTGTTTTTTCCCTAAGAAAAAGACCACACAGGGATTCTGACATCCTGTAAATGGAAAGCTGTAGTTGGTTTCTAAACGTGATGAATCCGATCCTGAGGGCCTTAGCTTCAGCAGGGAATGAATGAGCAAGCTCAGGAAAAACAATGGTGCATTATCAAATTAATTTCACAGCACAGATCACGTGAGATTCCCCGGAGTCCCTCCAATGCCAAAATACAATCCAATTGTGTAGATCAGCGGCACAACTGCTGTCATCAAGGGTAAATTAACTGGCCAGACTCATCCCCTGGTGTAACCTCACTTGAATTACTGAATAGGACAGTGGGATCCTGCAATAGACAATTTTAATACGGAATTTGACCAGCTTCAGGTTTTGCCAGTAAGTGGAATTTGCAATCTTTGTCTAGATTAGCAGATTTAGTAATAATGCATAAAATCCTGCTTTGTTGAAGAGCTCCATATAGGCATAAATTTTGTCCATATGGAGTTCCACTGCTTTGAACTAAACCATGCTTGCTCCAGTTTCATTAATGGAATGACAGTAGGTCACAGGAGGTGACCTCCAAATCCTACACACAGACGGAAGCGTAAATACCCTTACACAGCCTGACACAGACTGCATCTGTACCACAATCAAACTGAAAGTGATTTAGGCTACAGTCCTGAAAAGAATTGTGCATGGGCACATCTAGAAATGTGTCTTGCTGAAAAGCTGCCCTGAGCAAAGCAGCTTTGTCTTAGCATATGCTGAGTACCTTGAAGTGTGCGCACACTGAAATAGTCCAGCACAGCACAAGATCTTGCAACACTGTGGAAACCAACATGACAGGTATGTTGGGGATTTAACTGAAGACATTCAGAGTTAAGTCATCTGCTGCCACAAGCTGAAAGATGAAAACTTTCTGACTGGAACTTCTGTGGCTTCATTACAGACTAAGTCCCTGCAGATGATGCAGACACTCAGCAAGTGCTACAGGATAACTCACAGCCCCAGTTCTACATCTTATGTGCTCATAAATCAGCGGCATGTTCTAAAGAAAGGTGGTGCTGATTCACAGTTCAAAAAATGTAGTGATACAAAAGAGAACAGTGATATCATACATGACATAAGAAGTATGAATCAAGAAGTTTAATAAAGCAAAGGGCAAAGATCAGGTACTTAAAAACCAGCAAGAATATTGTGGCTATAACTGGCTAGAAAGAGAAAGGCTTGGATTTGTAACTGCGTGCACAAGCACCTGAGCCATTATAAAGGCACAGTTGTTAAAAAGACAAATGAAGCCACATCACTGTATTAAAAAACATTTTCCTAGCAGAGGTGAAAAAGCATTAACGGAGCTGTGCAGTACAGTTCTATCCTGTACCCAAAGCAGGTACCCAGAGAGGAATTCAAACTTGAGTAGGTCCAGAGAAAAGTTACTCATGCTATCAGACACTTTATGGATCTCGTGAGCTTAGACTGGCTTCGGAAAACAAAAGCTGAGACAGGAGATGATTATTAACTATAAATATATCAGTATAGAAGAGCTGTTTAGGTTAAAAGAAAGTGTTCATACAAGAAAATAAATTATATAAGCTGTCTCTGAATAGTATTAGCTTACACCTTCGAAAATATTTCTGCCTATCAGAGGGCTGAGTTTCTTTAATAATGTTCCAGTGAAAATAGTGGGAACAAGACAACTGTTAGCAGTGGGTCTTGCTAGGGCTGAACAACAGACCACCTATCAAGAGCAGGGAGCAGGGTCAATAGTCTGTAGATGTCATCCCAATCTTTCTTCTCTGTGGGTTACTTAAGACTCCCCAGCCTTGGTGAGGAACCAAAGTCCCACCACACATGAGCTTATCACAAAGTGATGGACTCTTACGATACTGCAGCTTTCCTGTGTGTCTTCTTACCTGATAGATTCAAAAGGCATTTTACTTAAAAACTAATAAAACGATCTGGCCAAAATTTAAGTGAAGATTACAAGATTTGAGGGCAGAATTATGGGAGGGAAGTGGCAGCTGAGGAAGAAAAGGCTTCAACAACGGGAGCATTAATAAAAAGGTAAATATAAGCATGCAACAACTACAATCTAAGAAATAGCTATGCCCAGAAATAAAGAAAAAACAGTAAATCTTGTGGTAGCATGTTACCACGTGTCAGATGAACATAAAAAATGACTCCATGAGTGCCCCTAGCCCATTGCAAATAAGTGAAGCATGTTAACCAAAATAAATAACCTCTAGCAAGATTTTGGAGATGAGCATCTGGAGTGATAACATCTTACTCTAAGTTGACTCCAACTACAACACATTTGATGGCAGCCTCTACTGAGCAGAGAATCAGCCATCAAAGAGTAGCTCATTACACTGTGGTGCTATGATGTAAGTAGTCACATCAGTGTACTGCAGGCAGCTGCAGCAATAAGCCTTCCCTGACACTTAGAAATTCTATATGATTTATGTATTTGGGGGCGTAAAGCATAATTTGCATGACGTATTTAGAAAGCTTTAATTAATTTTGTGATTGATGCTCTAAAACTACTGAGTGAAGTTAAGACTTTTTTAAATTGTTAAATTATATTTGGGAATTAACACGAGCAGGGCTGAGTAATCACCACTTCATGTTCATGTATAGTTCATTCAGGTCAATTAAGTTCTGGTCTATAATGAAGAAGAGAAAGCAGCCAAACAAAATGCTATTGCAAGAATCTGGGTGACAAATAATACAGTTTACAAAAGAGTAAGAAAAAAAGTAGATTTTCTTTAATCCATTAAAAGAAAGCGAATCAGAGAATTATTAAGAAGGCAAGATATGTACTGTTTGTGGTAGAATTATCTCACTCTCAGAGTGGTGAAGTATTTTGTGAACTACCCTTAGAAGACATTCCATCCTGCCCAGCAATACAATTACAGGTACCTGTTTAACTGTATATCATACAGATGCACAAATATTTTAGGAGAGAAGAGAAAGAATACTCTAACCAATCGAAATGCCATGGTGTGGATACAAAATGCTGCTAGCAAGAGCTGCTTTCTACCCCACGAGAGACTTTTCTTTCTCACAGAAACTATCAGCAGAAGTTTTGTAAGCTATGGACACCTGTAACCTTGCTAGCATTTGTTTATTACACGGTAGAAAAATATTTTGAGAGAAGATTTCAGCCAGTGGCCCTAAGGGGTGGCTGAGGCATTGACCAATTACGCTATGAAGCAGAAAGTCTATAAGAAGAGTTGTAAATAATCAAAATAATGCATTCTTACAGCGCAATACCTGCCTGTTGCCTCTCTCTTCTCCTCTCCGCACTGTGGGACACGACAACATCATGGAGAATTACAAGCAGACTCAAATACAGTTCAAATACTGAACACTCCTTGTTATAGGGAACACCTGGAATGCTTCCTCTTGGAGGAGAGGCTAGAAGTATTCCTTGTATCTCTTCTGGTTTTACCTTACTACCTACCATTATGGTAGGTGAAAATCAGTGAAAAAATAATAACAACATCACTGGCACCAAGGATTAAAAGAGATCAATTGAACTTTTAGGGAAAAAATACATATTATTTTTTGCTATGTCTCACAAGCTGGTTGGTGAGCTTACTTGTAACAAGTTTGATGCAGGTAATTTAAAAGAGAGGAGTTGGTTGATAGACCAAAAGTGAATATGGATCCAGATTATCCAAACTCATCCATCCTAATTCTTTGTATGGAGAAATTTCTCCACAGCCCCTCTCTCTTGGTGTAAAAGCTCAAGAAAATCAATCAATATATTACTTTTGTTATTTGCCACACACACATTCCCCTCAGCTGTGGCTGCCCTGGTCCCCTTGGTGACACTGCTTAGTGCCTACTCACACACAAGCCCAACACACATTTCTCTGGAGATTTATTCTCCTCTGTATCTCACCATGGCACCAAGAATATAAATTGATCCAATTTGCCACCTGTCAGGACTCAGGGACTCAAAAGCAAAGAGCGCTGAGGTATGAAATGGATGGATACGGACTGTGATAAGACAGTTCAGATTATCAGAATTACTATGTCCCTTAAAGATAATGACTCCAGCAACATCCTACCCTTTGGCAGAGGAACTCAACACATGAATAATAACTATCACCCTCAGTTCTGCACTGAAGATCTGGTTGTATCTGACTCTTCTCAACTTGTGAGAACCCAGGCAATCCCAGCCCAAGTAGAGATCTGCAGAATGCCAGTCACGTCCTCTTTATGCCGTGACAAAACAAGCCACTGCTTGTTTCCCAAGCTATCAGCAGAGGTGCTGGTACCACGAATCCCTAGCACTTCTGGTTTCTCTGTACACATGCTGACAGAAGCAACTGCTGTTGATCTGTCAGTGAGCTCTTCACCTTCAAGAAGTCCACATCAGAAAGACAAAAGCTTTCACACATGCCACTTTTTCAATTTGCCAGGCACACCAAGAGGAGAGCACGAAGCGGTGCTAACTGACTGGAGAGCAGATGAACACTGTAACATTGTGCTGCACAGGCAGCACAGTCAATTCCTGCAGCAGACACTCATTTGATCAAAAGTGGTTCTGCTGGCAATTTACTTTTCTTGATCCCACTGAAAAAGAGTTTTAATCTCTGTTTAAAACTTGACTTCTCCTTGCTGCCCTGAGGAAAATCAAGGCCAGATAAATGATTTTCAAAGACAAGACAGTTTCTTTTCTTCCAGATTCAGAAAATGATTTTGTCTTGATGAATAATACAGGCTTTAGTCGTTTAACTTAACTCTGAGCTACAAACCACCTCTGCTCTCTCCAGGTAACCAAGGACACATGCATTTTTAACACACTGGTCTCAAAATGAGTTTGCAGGGCAGGCAATCAAAAATCTACCCTGTAACCTGGATAATGAGACATAGAGCCATTCGAAAGAACTCAACATGCAGCCCCATGCTGCCACTTATCAGATTGGTTTATTAAACATGGCTACATTGTAAAACATTTCTCTGTTGGTGGGGAAAGAAAAGAAGTTAGGCAAAACTAGTGTTTTTTGTAGCTACGTGTACTTCCAGAGCTCCACAGAAACCTGAAACCTCACCACAAAGTATAGAGAAACATCGCTGGTTATTCCACAACATCAAAGCAAAGATAATTTGAACAGAGAAAAGAGTTTCCTCTGAATTTGCTGGATCTAACACAAATATTGTCTTGACATGTCCTTTTCTTTCTCATTTCTAATTCCCTCCTTGAATCCACATACCAAACTTCTCCTCTCCACATTCTAACCATTTGTGCTTTTGACACCACATCCCAGCATGTTTCTACATCATTCAACATCTCCACCACTTGGTTCCTGAGCAAGTAAAGCAAGCAAAATAATCCAGCCTCGCATCAAAGCAACAGGTAGGAGCAATCTGAAAACTGCACAGGTTTCAGTAATGGAAGACAGCAAGGAACAAGCAAGGTCTTATTGCCAAACAGCAAGGAAAATTAATGAGGCTTTCAAATGCCCAACTGGCAGCGATAGTGTGTTAAAAGAATGTAAAAGAGGGGAAAGGACCATCTGCCTGCCAACTATGAGCACTCTCTGGCTGGTGCTAAAAACTCCACTGACTGCTGGGCTTGAAATTTCAGGTATTAAAGTTTAAGAGATGTGTTCAAGACTTTCATGAAATGAATGTGATTTACACCAAAAGACACAGCCAGTGATGCTTTTTATCCTCTCTTACTTTTACTAGTCTTTTTCCTCTAAATGGATTTTCTGGATCTTCAGCCACCAGTAAAATTTCAGGCTTCCAAAAAGGATTCTATTTAAATTACAATGAATCATAAAATCTATGAAACAGGGGTTGATATGTAATTCCAGATTGCTTGGTCATTGAGCTGAAATAAAAGAAAATGGTAGCCTGATCATCAGGCTGAATGATGGCAAAGATAGCCTAAAAAGAAGTATTTTCCTCTGAAACCTTTCAGATTCAGATCTGGTAAAGACAAAAGGAAAGGCTTCTCTAGGATTTGATGGTAGCTGAGCCTATCTTGATAATAAGGCACTATTTGACTATTAGTGATTAGTATTTGGTTTTTGAAGTTTTACAATAGTACCTGCAAATGACATTGCCCCTAACTCACAGCTGGGAAGACTGAAGTATCTCAGGTACATTTGCACCCATGTATCTCTCTCTCACACACACACACACGCGCCAATACACAGTTTGGGGACATGCACAAGCCTCCATTCAGAAGCTGTTCTGACTTATCAAGCCAAATCACTTTCCTAGGGCAATGAAATAAACAGGTTCAGGTGAAAAAAATAACCATATAAAAAAAGGGAATTAGTGGCTTTCCACTGCATGGACTCATCTTGTTCCAAGCCTGTAGTGCCGCATTTTCAAAGGTATCTGAAAAAACAGCTTTATGCAGAGCCCATAAGATGCACAAGTTGGTTTAACAAAGGACATGCTGGAGTTTGAGCTGAGCATTAAGTAGTGGCACTGGAAGATGTACATCTCCAGAGTGAAACTTGTAGTAGTATTAAATTGCAATTTATAAGAATGATGCTTACTGATCACTGACGTAACGTATGGTAGCAACTGAGCCATCTACAAACACTGGAAAAATGTGAAAATCTAGAAGGAGTTAACTGGGAGAAGGGGCAAGAAATTAAGGAAAGTTTAGACTGGTTGTTAGACAGAGTTCACGAGTTGTCAATGATAGGCCTCCCCCAAGGAAGCAGTAGATGCTTGGTTATTTAAAGCCAACAGGAGAAAATGCATTGTAGGGAACAATCCCACAATAGCAAGAGACAAAGTGGAAAGGCTGCCAGCCTTTTCCAGTTCTAGTTAGCTTATGATTTACCAATAATTCTTCTGTGGGTTAAAAGGTTAAGACCCCCACTATTCTTACTGGTCTCCATAAATGCGCGTTACCCAACAGACGGACAGTAAAAGTTCTCCCTGTACACTGTGCTCTACTGTCACCTTGCAATTACCCAAATATCATGCAGTGAAGCCTTTTCACCACAGAGATTTTACTTGCCAAATGATGGTGAAGATCACTTTAACTAGACCTTCCTACACTTTGCAAAACAACAGAGCAGTTGCACCTTGTTCCTCTGAGACTGAGTGTGCCTGGAAGTTATGCCTGGATGAAGAAAACGGGTTGTGATTAAGATCTACTGAGATACCTGGAGCAATTCCGGGCTCTGGCTACAAACACTGTCTGCATTCCTAGCAGCTGTAATGCACTTTCAGCTCAGGCTCCAAACTTCAAGACACTTTGCATCAGACCTAGACTAGGTAGACTAAGAGCCCATCAAACATCTCACACTGCTTCTGAAAAACAACATGACACAAACAAAAGACAAAGTGAGCAGCTTTATGTACAGACAGGACAAAAGACGTGCTAAGAGCTGGAAGAGCTGGAGTTATTTCAGGTGAGCAACAAGGAGAGGCATTTGGAAAAGGAAGTTTCCCCATCTGTGGAAAACAAAGAAACTTGTTGTCACTCTAGAATTAAAAGCCTATGTGGGTTACCAGAGATGAAGGAAATAATGTCAGGGGGAGGAACAAAAGGAGGAGGTTTTCCAATGATTCAGCTATTAGCCATGAATTGCCAGGTTCCAAGAGTGACTCTGTGATTCAGAAGAGAAGCCAAGCATGGGAAGGAAAGGAGCAGAGATTGTATAAGGACATTTTTATTCTCCCTCGTTTTCTGATGCCTATTCTTCACGAAAGGACAGAGCTAGTGGCTAAGGAATTCTCTGAAAATCCTATTTCACTTATCTATCACTCATACCTAGAGAGAAAAATTGTTGTCCAGAATGAGCTGGGATCTAGAAATACAAGGATACAGGACTGAAAAAGACCACATGAGAAACCAAGGTTTACTCCCTGCTCATTTATGATGGTGGTTAAAAGCATAAAATTAAAATGCCTCTGGTAACACATTCCTGGCTTAGCCAGGCTGAGGTGAGGCCTCCCGACTAGGAAGAGCTTTGGGGCACACAAAAGCACCAGATGTTTGCCTGCTGAATGACTAATCGTGCCCTCACCCTCAGTAAAGTGTTCAAGTGGCATAAGAGACACATTCTTGGCTTCATAAACAGCTAACGTTAACATTCAGGAGAAAATGTCATTAAAAGTCTGTACTTCAGCCCAAAGTTGGAGTAGCTGAAAACTCCTTGTTCGCTTACCACCCTGAGCAGCCCCCCAGACAGATGGGGAGGTTTTCTGGTGAAACACAAACAGCTGTAATCACTGGATTAGGTACAGTTCTGAGGATGAAAGCAAAGGACAACATCCAAGCACTGCAGCCTGCAGGGACTGGGCAGAGGGAGTGAAGGGCCTTGCCCTGCCGGGAAGGCAGCAATCCTGTCAGCAGCAGGCCAGCTGGCAGCAGTCAGGAGCTTGCCCATTTCTGACAATGCAGATGGGAATCAGGAAAAGAACAGAGGTTACAGGGCAAATAGCATGAGAAAGGTTGGAGCTCAGCCCATTTCCATCCAAAAGATCCACATAATTTACCAGCCTGTAAGAGAGGCAATTCAACTGAAGTTTGCTCTTGGGGGGATTTCTGACAGAAAAATGGCAGACCTGCCCTCCTGCATTCAGCAGAACAGATCCACAGCCTCTAAGGAGAAGCTAACACAGCAGCACTTCCACACATCAGGAACTCTAGTCTGACAAACACTATCCTCAAACCCCTGACAAAAGAGGGCAGCCAGAGCCAAAAGGCTCTTTCTGAGAAGCAGTAGCTGTGCTTGATAATCACAGACTGGTTTCAGACTGGTTTCAACAAACAGCAACACCCTAGAAGTCCTCCTCTCTCCAGCAGGTATAACACCCCTAGCAGAAGTGGACAAGTGCAGGAATCTGTTGTTACATGAGTCCTTCCTGATGGGAACAGGATGCCAACCGAGCATGTTCTAGATTTTTTACTAAAACTCCCTCTCAGACTGCCAAAGGTATTAAATAACAAATCTGCTTATTTTCAACCATGACCACAGTTCAGTGCAGCCAAGTGAAAACAGTCCCTCGCAGGTGGACAGCATATAAAGTGCTACACCCAGGCCCTGGAGAGGACACCCTGCCCTTAACGATGTGTATTCCAGCTGTACTGCAACAGATGTACAGTTCCTGTTCCACTTAAAAAAATACTGGCTTTGGTAGACTCACTAAAGGTAAAATATGCTATTGGCTCTAACTTCAATTGTACAACATTGATCTATTCTACCTTCTATTAAAATACAATCTTGGTAGCCATCCATGTCGGATGCAGTCATGAAAACCAACCTGCTTCTACAGACCACAAGCCATTCTAAATGAGACGAACAGTGAACTGGGCATGCCAGTAGGAGTGAAATGAAAAAACTTCTGAAACAGTAAAGATGTGCACAGTCCTCAAGAATACTTGGTTCAGGTTGGAAGACAAGTATCTTCAAAAGACAGCCTGACCCAAAGCCAGTGGGAGGAATTTTGAGACACTCTCTCCCTTTTATGTCAGTGGTCTTTGGATCAGGTCCATAGCTGGAAGTTCATAGCCAATACATAGGTTTTAAATTCAGGAGGAACAAATGAAATAACTTGTTGAGTAACTTTCAGAGAGGTAGTCTATAAAAACAATTTGCTCTCAGCATTTCAGAACACATCAGAGCTGGTGCCAACTAAGCAAGCTGATGGAAACTTCAGTGGCCATTGGATGTGCACTTGGAGAGGGGAGAATGGGGAGCATCTTCTTTTGCAGCCCACTTCAAAGTGAAGTTATCTAGGGAATCACAGGAACATGGAACACAGACAAGACAGCTTTGGCAACTCCTTCATAATCCCTTAGTCCTGAAAGGAAGCTCAACAATTAAAGCTAGCATGCGAGCCTTAATGCACTGGAGAGGTCTGGCTTTCAGTTTGAATGCTGAGGTTTGGAGGCTCATCGCCAACAGCAGCCACAGAGTCAGCAGCTTGTTTCCAGTTCGTGAACTCCATATGCAAGCTGGATTTCCACTTCGGGAAGAGGTGAAGGGAAATAATTCAAGTTATCGTGCCTTTAGAGTCTCTGTTTTTTTAATTTCTTTTCTTTTCCACTCAGGCTGGCACATGTCACTAGGAGCAAAGCCAACACTAGACACTCAATGTGTCAAAGTGACTCACCACTGATCACTGCTTGTTACTGGGAGCACAGATGTGGAGGAATCGAAGAACGGGAAATGAAAACTCCTTGCATCAAAGGAAGTAAGAGTGGCTAATGCCAGCTGTTCTGCAAATAATTTGGGGAAATAAGTGAAAGAGTTAGCAGCAGCTAACTGGTGGGAATCTACTTTTTCTGAAAGCACTGCGCCAGCAGGACGTTTCAGAGATAATGCTGCCAGTTTGAACCAGAACATCTTGTTTTTAATAGCACATATCTGCCCTTTCTGCTGTTTTGATGAAAGAAAGGGTCATTTCAAACGGAAATCATGAAATGGGAGCTGCGCTTCAGACTGATTATTTCCTATGCATATAACTAATATAACAGGGATTAGAAACCATTTAAAATACATAGCGCTTTTTAGGTAATCCTCTAACACAATCTTTGATTAATTCTTACAACTCTAGAAAATGCTGTCTGTCTTCTTTCTTTTCCTTAAGCATTATTTCTTCAACAGAGAAACCTGATACTGACTTCCCAGTGTTTGCCCAAGGCATTGAGTGAGCTGCTGGTAGAGATGAGTTTAGAACTTAAAACTCACCAATTCCCAGGTTTGTATTTAAGCAATCACAGCACATATCTCTCTTTCTCAGTCAATTCATGTCCCTTTCTAACTGTTACCGCAAACCAAAGCAGATGACATTTATACCGAATTACTTAAAAGCAACCAATATTAATATTTGCGATTCTATAGCTGGCCCAGACTGAGTGTTCCCAGAGCTTTACAAATCCCAGTTACCAAAGTCTTGCAACATCCCTGTGAAGTACTATTTGCCTTGTAGGGGGGCTGAGTAATGAACCATGGAGTGTTCATGGGACATGTTCATATTCACAGAGTAAGCATGTGACAGGACTTGATGCTAGCTATGAATGCCAGGTCATTCCCAGATATTTCAAGTGTTCTCCAAGTCTTCAACCAATGTTCAGCTCAAGAGCCCATTTTGCCCTTCCTTCAATTCAGTTTTCAGCCAGAAGTGTTCTTTGCAAGAGGCACAGGGAAGATGTAAGAAGACCCTGTGTTCTTGAACAACCTCATTAAGGACAGACAGCCACGTACAGAATTTTTGTAGGGTGAAGGGACCAGTCACAAGAGACTATTGTTTTGTTCTCTAAACAAATTTTGGGGCTGTGTGCAGTGTAACATACATACCATTTAACCTTTTAACACTGTTAGTTGTAGATGCCAATAAACTCAATAGGGGAACATTTGAAATCAGTCTCACCTAACTGTAAAATCGATGCTACCTGTCACAGCACAGTAAAATGCTACGGCTCCAGCTGTACTGTATGGTTGCACCCCCTCAGTGCATGAAAACACACACAATGCTCTGTACGACGCTGAGGTCCTGTTAAAACAATTTTCATTAAATGCTTCAAAGAGCTAAAGAGATTGCTATCTGAAAACACAGAGAAAGCATTTAAACCACAAGGTGCTTGGATTTCAGATGGATTCCCACAACTGGTTGAGTTACAGAGACAGGCAGAGGTTCCACACGAGTGGCACTGCACAAGTTGCAATCCACGCAGCAGCTTCTCATCCCCAAAGAACTTTTGATCCCAATGAACAAAACAGACTGCATGTACTCTAGTGCTCATTCACTGTGGAAAGTTGAGGCAGAGAGCACTCATCAGACATCCTCCTGGAGCTGGTCTAAACTTCCTGTCCCAGCACTATCTGACCTCTGCGTCAATTAGAACTTCCTGCAAAAAGGAAATTATTGCCCAACAATTCAGGATGTAAATCCAAATTGCAGTAGGTAATTCCTATTAACTCCCCGAGCAGATACTGTATTGCACAGTCAAAGCATCTTCTTGTGGTTGAGAGGATTACACTAAACCACATAAAGGCAGTTTTTAGTTACCATTCCACCACAGGCAGGAGATGCAACCACTGCACAGGTAGGCACACCTAGCTGTGATAGCTGACAAGGCACAGGCTGTATTAGTGCTACCAACACCCAGGTACTTACTTGGACGCTTGACACCTTTGCTGTTAAACTAGAGCCCTCAAGAGCCGTGAAGGAACAGTGAGCTTTCAGAGGTGATGTGCACAGAGAAATAAAACTCTAAACCTATTAGGTGCTAAAGAGGTTTTTGTTTAAGTGACATATTTGTTCCTCCACAGTCCATCATCTGACCAGGTTCAGCTACATCTAAAAGCTCCAGTGAGGAAAAATGAGAACAGCAACTGTCACAATACACGACTTTTGTAAGTACCTGTGAGTGATGATGGCTTTACGAATTTAACCCATCCAGTGAAAAGCAGGTGCCAAGAACTGTTCCCAATAACATGGTATGCAGCATCCCATTGCCCCTCTCAGCTCTGATATTCCAAAGTCTCCTCCAAATGCCAACTCCATTCCCTGCAATCCTGAAGAAAAGCCAGGAAGAGGCTCAGCACATGTAACATGCCGCACTGTAACAGCAGCAAGGGTGTTTTGGCTGCTGACTCCACAGTAAACCCTTTCTTTTCATTAAGGGTATATCCAAGCAGTATTTTACGGGCAGACACAGTCTTCTGCTCAGACTCAAGACAGTCATTTACAAGCGCTGTTCACCTGCATCCTTAATTGGGGATCTCATTTGGCTATGGCCTCCTACCTCTCGTTCCCACATAAGAAACTCCAGGAGAGGAAGTGCTTTAAACTCTGGTTAATTAACTCAGCAAGAGAAAGTCAGAGCTCAAAATTTACCCTCCCCTATCAGAAACTCCTTACCGTGCAGTTAAGAAACAGGAAGATGCTGACAACTCTTAAACACTCCTCCCACAGGAAATGTATTTCTCCCATAACTTCTGGGGAATTACTCCTGTACGTTCTCAACATAAAAAATCCTGAGAAACAGTGACACCCACATATACACACACCTTCCCAGAGGCAAGCACAGAGACACTGAGGAGAGGCACGTGGCTTTGCTGTTGTACTATTAACATAGAGCTTCCAACCTCCTAGATGAGTAGTGCAGTGAAGACAAAGATATGCATTTGGGACTAAATTGTTCTGTTCTGGCACAGCAAGTCCAGGCAACTGGACCTCTGCACTCCTCTCTCAGCTCTGCCACTGACTGCACACCTGACTCGTAAGCCACTGAACCCGAGCAGCCAAATCTGACAATGACGTGCCTTGCTGGAGAGGCATGGTTCTGAGATCCCTAGTGCCTCCAACTCTCCATGACTTCCATCTGCTTTGAGCTTTTAGAACCCCTGAGACCAGAAATGCACTACCAGACATCCAAAAATAGAGGCTGTACCTCATTAGCCTGTGTGAAAAGCTGTTCCTCTGCTGTTTTACACAAGTAACATACAACCATACACATTTTAGTACAGCTATCTCTATTAATACAACATGGGGATGTTGCATGTGGGCCCTAGTCTCTCTCTTTCCATTTCACTTTATCCTTCCCTAAAATGGAAATAAATAATACTCACAAAGCATGGCAAAGCACTTTGTAATCCCCAAATGATGGGTTCTGTAGGTGTGAAGTACTCATAAGATGTACTTATTTTCAAACTGCAAGAACGCTGGTTGCTGTGTTTCCTGGCTGTGTTTAGAAGACCTCTCTGCTGTGCACATCTGAAGCACACATCAGGGAAAGAAATGCTGTGATAATCGACTCCAAATCCTGCAATCTATTTGTTCTAGTAATTAAAGAAATATTTACTCAGGAAGCAGGTTTACACAGGATGAATAGTTTCTAAGAACAAATATGATTTAATTATGTGTAAGTGCAAGAAGCACGCTACATATTTAGTAGATTAATTTATGCTCACTAAAAATACAGACAAAATTGGTGCTTGGCTATTAATTTTCTATGTTGGAGAAAAGAAACGGTAAGGAAGTGTTCACAGAGACACCTGCTTTAGAAGCTTATTTGAGTGTGATCTGTACTTTTTCAGAAAGAATCAGAATAAGCCCTCTGCATAAGATAACTTCATTTACTCACCACATTTTATAAATAAATTGTATTCTGAATTGTCAGAATTGTTCATTTAATGACACTGTGGATTAAAAAGCTTTATTTTTTAACACCATAAGCATTCATTATATATCCTTCAATAGCATTCAGCCTTGCTTTATAGGAAAAAATAATTTCCCAGAATGTACAGGGACTATTTCAAGGCCCTGCTTTAACGTAAAGAATCCATCATATTTCTGCTGTCAAACACAAAAAAATGTTTGTGGCTGCAGGACTGTCTTTCACTGCCTCCATCTATGAGCTTAGACAGGAGACTTGACTTCTCTTTGTCTCATCTTCTTCCCTGGTAAAAAATCAATTTGTTCATTTAAGACTCATAAAAGACAATGTAATGGCTGTTTTCTATTCCAGCTGGATAAGGCACAAAATAACAATGATGACTGTTTTTGTAAATTCTTCTTCCTGGCCTCTGCATGTGCTACTAAATATAGTAGAGCAAGACAGTTCTAATTGATTCTTGTCTTTGTTCTTCTGGCTGCCTTTCATTTTCTGCACAAGCTTCCCCTCTTTTCAACATCCTTGAAAACCAAGAATAATTTACTGGCATCCCACCACAGTTCAATGTGCTGTTACCACCTGGTTTTATCCCAGCTAGAAAGATGGCTTTTCACATTTGGTCCTGTGTTTGCTAGTAAGCAGAAGACTTCAATTCTCAAAGATACAGACTTTAGCCTACAAGTAAAGTTTTTAGCAGTCTTGATGAAATGGAATACCACTGGTCTTGTGTGTGAAAATTCAGAAATTAATATATTTTAAGGGCATTTCTAGGTCCTACCATGGTTTAGCTACTGCTGAGTTCAGCTGAGCATGAGTTCAGCTGAATGACGGAGGTTTGGTTGATGCTGTTTGAGCTGGGGGAATGGACTAGGCAATGTGTTACGGACTCTTCTATGAAAGTCTGGCCACCAATATATTAAATTAGTGTCTGACTTTATCAGATGCAGCTCAGTATTTCATTATAATCTTTAAATCTTAGCCTTTAAAAATTATCAAACAGAAATTTAGAGGGATATGGGAGAAAGAAAACACAACCTTTGAACTCCTCTGTGAAATGGAGGGGCCAGCAAAATAAAAAGAGCTTTGTAGTACTTTGGAAATTAAGAGCAGACCATTTCTATCAAATAAATGCTGTTGTAGCTAAAACAACACAGATTGCAGACACATTTGTAGATTTCTGTTTTACAGAGAAGATGAAGTTTTTGGTGAAAGATCTTCCTATATCAATCTGCTTTGAAGTGCTTCCTACAATCATGATAATTTGTTCCAGAAACTGGTCATAATAGAAAACACCATTTCAACGCAGTCTACAAAGCACATTTCTAAAAAAGCTTTCCATTACACCTTAATTGTAAATATGCCACTGAGCCACTCATTTCTTCACTGGGGAGAGTTGGCTGTGGTAAGCACACATTTTTCCTGATCTCCTGCCTTCTAATCATGTCTATCAAGTCTTTGTGACTGACAGACATGTTAGCTCTGCTATTCAAAACAAATCAGAGATGCCTAAATTATACTGCATTTTAAAGAGGCACTGTCAGGTTGAAAACATGGGGCCATCTCCTGCAGCTCTGACTCAGGTAGTATGCCAGTCTCAAAATCAAATATTCATTGGATAAGAACTGCAAAATATGAACTTTTTGGGGTGTTTTAAGATGAAAAATCCAATTTTAACTTGCATAAATCGAAATCTTCCTACTGATGTCCCTTGTTGCAGGGTTAGGCTCTTGTATCTTCAACAAATATCTTAGACCATTAGAACTACATGTATCAGATTATTTCCAATTCTTTATACTATTAATTTAAACCCCTGTTTCTATCACGTAGAAGTTTGCCATGGAAATAATCCCACTGGCTCAAGGCTGTTGTGATAACTTCACTGAAGCACTTCAGTAGTTCATTTGGTCTATTTGTGAAGAAAAGTCTTACTCAACTCATGTAAAATCTTCAGAAGTATTTTTTTTTTCCTTCCTCAGTTGAATCAGCGTGGGAAATGAAGAAAAAAGCAAACCTCATTATTTTACTTCTGTTTCTAATCAATTACTTCTGCATCTTATGCTCAAACATGTGGAAACCTAAAATTCAGCAGAAATAGAGATCATGTTGTTTCACGTTTTTTTTAAATTAAAACTAAAAATGCTTCTCTTGGTTCTGGGTTTTGCAATAGCATCATCTTGCAGACCTCATTTTGCAGAGTGCCTCTGGACCAATATCCATCCCTATGCAGCCTGGTTCCATAGGTACAAACTTGACTTTGATTTTTTAGGCTCATATTACAGTCCTTAGTCAAGCACAACCAGAGCTCTTCACTGAGGCTGCACTCGTCTACCTGTGAGTAGAATTGGGCTCTTGAACTTTTCATGGACATCCAAGCCCTCTGAGAGCTTTGTAAATGGATAGCAGAGTAGGCTGCCAGAAAACAAAGAGCTTTCATTAAATGATAACATCTTTCCAAACTAAAACCAGAAATTGTACTACTTATGGAAAGATTCGAGTCCTCTCAAACCACAAGGATCACAGTTAAGGTTAGTGCAGCTGAACTCAATACCTGTATAACTTTTGCAAATAATTTAACTGTTTGCCTTGTGTTAGCAATCAAGAACTCAGGCCAGTAAGCTCTCATCCACAGGTCATTTTACTGAAATTAGTAACACCTTCATGAATTTGTACAGATTGCAAAACTGAGTTTGATTCTGCAGGCTCAGATCTTACACTTGCAAGAATGGAATGTCTTCCTCACCAGAAATTCTACCTGAACTCTGCCCTCAGTTAGTTTAAAGCGTCTCTTTTCTCCTTGCCTGCATCACAGTGCTCCTGAATGAGTCCGGTTATGCCCAGGCAAAGTGCAAACAGATGTTTTGACATTTCCCTGCAGAGTTCCCCTGATACAATACTGCTCTGGTTTACAGCCAGTGCTGCTGTTGCAAGCCCCACCCAGCTCCAAGCCATCCTCCTCTGCTAGTCAAAACCTGCTGTTGCCTTTTACCACTGCAGCTACTCCAGTTCTTCACTAGGTGTGTAAGACATCAGGCTCCTCATGCCAAGAGCTTCCTATACCACTATCCCTTTTTTCTGCCTTCCAACTTTACAGTCCTTATCTCCTGCTGTCTATCTGCACAGTTCTGCTCTACAGCTTCTGCTGTTCCAGTTCTCCCAAACCTTTGTAGCTGTCAGTACTACTGTCTTCTTTGGCCAGTAGCGTTGTTAGAAAGTTCAGAGAAGAGCCATCAAGCAATAAGGATTGAAGATACATTGTAAAATCCAGTATCATACTGAAATATTACAGAAAAATTAAGCGATTACTTGACTGCAGTTCTCCAGTACTTCCACAGCAAGAAAATGTGATGCTCTCCTCTTTGGATAAGAACATAACAGGACCAAGCACCTAGCAACTAAGAGGCAACATAATTGCAAGAGTTGCTGCATTTTAAACAATTAACTGAGAATTGCACGATGTTCTCTTCCTTCATAAATATTTCAATCAAAACTGGATGTTTGTTTAGAGTAGTTGACTAGCTTGAACATGAATCGGCTCAGGGAAGTTCTGTGCCTGCAGGGAAGGCAGAAAAAAAGACTGGAAGCATCTTTCTGGAGTCCATCACAGTGGGAGGAGGGACCAGATGGGGAAGAATCCCAGGAATCAAAAGTAAAATACAAACTAAAGGATAAAATGCTAAAAACCCTGTTCACATGTGTTCTCTCACAGGTCAATGAACTCTATTTGAGTAAAGACCAAATGACCAAAGACTGCTTGCCCAAAGCACATCATCCTCAAATCTGCCCATGAGTTTTCAATGCAAAATTCAATTTAGACTTGTCAGCCTTGATATGCTTTGTTTTGATGAAACCAGGAATGAAATGTAGCACTGGCAGTAATCTTATCCAGTCATCTTAACTAATTTAGCATTTTGGATTCCTCAGCTTATGAACTTTGCAGAGGAATTTTTGGCAAAAAAGGATGGCATTGTAACTTCAGCCTTCTTAAAATTAACTCATGCCAGCTATTCTCAGTAGTGCCATCATTATCTGTGAAACTGTGCTCAAATGAAGAATCAATAAATAAATATGAAGAAGAAATTTAGGGGGAAAATGAAGTGCTATTAGCATTCCAGGAGAATAATAAACTCATAATTCTCTGAGGCAAAACAGTGAAGCCTGGATTTGCAAAGCTACCATAGACAAGAAGGTGTGCAAAACCCATTCCAAATATAAGCTGGTTTAATATTTCAAAGACTCATTAGAGGGAACACATAGCATTAGCAAAATCATGTTTTGTATTCCTGATGTATAGTCCTAGGCAAATACAGAAAGTATACAGTAAATTACTCTCTTGGGAACAATTTCTGTTGGTTAAGGGGGGAAAATGTTAAATTTTAAAGATGTTAATCACTTGGGTTTTTTTTATTTCAGCCTGTATAGATGCATTTTTGGTATGCATATGAAAATGCAAAATAGAGGAATAATCCCTAGTTCATCTTGAAAA
Source organism: Dryoscopus gambensis (assembly GCA_013389985.1). Classification (NCBI taxonomy): domain Eukaryota; kingdom Metazoa; phylum Chordata; class Aves; order Passeriformes; family Malaconotidae; genus Dryoscopus; species Dryoscopus gambensis. The sequence continues at coordinate 60,367 of WEIT01018246.1, forward strand.
TGTTGAGACCAATAATGCACATGCAATCAGGGTACTTATTTTCTCAAACCTTAGTCACACTAATTTATACTGAACTGTTTAGATGAGTAAAGGATTTACACAATCAAGTTACCTCCCGGCAATGCCTACCATGGAGATAAATGCATAGTCTTGTGAGGGACAAGTTTAGGACTTTGATGCAGGAAAGCAACAAGATGAAACATTTCATTCATAGGATTTCTACACATATAGAATTAAGTATTTGAATAAGTGTTTTCAGGGCTTGTAACCTTGCCTCTGCCACTAACACACTCTATGACCTTGAGCGAGTCACATAAGACCAGCTTTTCACAGACTTCAATGTTTAATTTGTACAGATTTCAGTTGCTGGCAACCCTACCTTGCACCCATCTGCATCATTATTCTTGATATCTTTAAAAGATGAGCACAAAATTCTCCAGGCCACAGTCCTTTTATGCCTCACTTTCTGTCCCTGATGATTATTACTTCTGACTGCTGAGCATGGATGTTAAAATGGAAATAAGGCTAAGTTGTACTATTATATGACTTGATTATCCTCACAAAGCAGGAGCTGTGAAATTTTTCATATTATGTGTAACTTCACCTCATCCTTTGTCAGTATTGGAACAGCACACGGTTACAGTGCGTATTCCTATTTTGCTCATGTTGAGTAAGTGTGTATCTTTATCCTACCACAAGCCACTAATGATATTCTTCCCCCTGTTGTCTTTTATTTTAAGTAGGTGGTTACAAGCTGCAATTACAAGTAAAAGCTAAGCTCTCTTTGACTGGAGGAGCACATTGGACACAGGCAGAAACTAAGTCTCAGCTTTGTGTTTCTAATGAAAATACCCTTCATATGTGGAGTGGACCCCAAAAAGGTCAGAGAATGAAATATTAAGTGTTTTATAAATATAGACTGATTGCCCTGTCCAAACCATGTGTTTGAAAATCTCCTTCTGGCAGACAATCATCTTCAATCAGGAAGGGAGAGCAGAGAAAGGAACGTGAGGCAGGGCAGGGGGATCTGTAATCACTCTAACAAACTTCTGAGACCTAGCCAATTTTTCCTTCCATGTGTTATATATATACAGGCTCCAAAAGCATCTCTTTCTGCATTCTTGAATTTACTATATTATCCTGTTGAACTGAGTTCTCCAGAGTGAACTTCCTATCCTTTCTTGCATTATTTTTTGCCCCTTATCTTTGATGTGCTGTGAATTAGCACCATAGGAGATAAATAAGCAACCTTTAGCTGAAACAGCAGGCTAAACAACTTCCACGTGGCCAAGCAATACAGCAAAGCAATTAAACCTGCCCAACAGGCCATCTGTAGTCAGACTTCTCTTCCCTTAAGAGGCTGGCCCCAAAGTATTCCCAGGTTTAGTTCCTAATCCTACCTCTGAGTTGTGCAGATGGTTCCACAGCACCCACTCAAAACCTCTTTGAAGTTACTATAAATCCACTCGGCTGGGTAAGCTTGTCCCTGGTTCTGCTGCAAGAATGAGGATGTGGCCAAGGTCTCCTGGAAGTTTGTTTCCTGCACTTCGAGAAGGCAGGCAGGATCTGCTTCTTTACCACAAAACTAGTCATAACTGTCACAGCCATATTTTGGAACCACCAATTTGATCTAGGAGTCAGGACACTTTCATACCACATAAGAAATTTTCATTCTGTTATCCTTTCAAATAAAATTGAAGCTAATTTTTCATTTTCACTCTACATCAGTAACCTGCACAAGGTTTGCACAAGATTTGCACTTGAAATGAAAAGCACTGCCTTTAAAATGACAAACGCTGAATACAGGACATTTGTTACCACTAAAAAAAAACCTCTCTCTGTCTGTGGAAAAGCATAATTCATTCACTGATACATGCACCCACATTTTCTCCAGGGAGTTTCACAAATTCACATGCACTCCCAGCACTAAATTTTGCACTTCAATCTAGGCATTAGCTATAAAAGATGTGTAAAATCTTATGTAGTCAGACAGAAGCTGTTCCCTATTGGCTACATAATAAGCACCTATGGTAGCTCCAGGGTACAAAATTATTCCAAAAGGGGTGTGGAAAAAATTACACTGCATAAATTGATTCCAGATCCACCTGTTCCAGGTGCCAGCAAATATATTTTGTTAAAGCCATCTGCTTGTCTTAAAAGCTAACAGTTTCTGAAGACTATGGCACAAACAATCTGCAATATATACAAACTTCAGAAGCCACAAACACTTAAACTGCAAATGGCTTATAGATCATCTATGCAGGACTTAGCCAGGCTGTTCTGCAGGACTGCAGATGGCATCTCTGCTTAATATCTGAGAGTATCCAGCATCAGAGTATGTCCTCCATAGCACAGAGGATTCAAGGCTACTGGAGGATCCATTCAGCATCACTAGATCCTCATGTGATATTCCCAGTTACAGAATGGGTTTGCCTCATGGGTCTGAAGTTATGATGAAGCTTATGAGTGCAGTACAGTATTTGGCAGAAATAAAACTGATGACTGTGGTTCTTCTCTGCAGGTTGCTATGTCCCAGCTGGTCACGTGTTGCTGCACCATGGATAAAGTCAAACCTTTGAAACTCGCACTCTGCAATTTATTTGACTTGCAGCAACAGCCTAATAGGGAGTATGTTATCTAGACTAACAAGCCCATAAGCATTTCGCCTGCTCAAAAAAGCCACAGAGGTCAGACACTGCTACAGTTTGTGTTTATCAGGGTCTGGTCGTGCCGGGTGCTGTTTCCCGGAGACGCATTAACAACAATGAAGAACATGCAGCACCTTGTAAGATCAAGCTCCTTCACAGCAGCTTCTGGGAAGAAAATATTCTGTGCTCTCTCCACAAATGACCCCTTTCTGAACACCAATGAAATTACACATATGATTTATAAACACCCAAGGTGTTCACAATTGATTTGGGGATTAAAACTAGTAATCAGCATGTTTATTTATTGTTTCATTTAGAGCTCACTAAGAAGTATATAAAAACCCACCAGTCCTTAACCAGCATAGTGCTTTGGTATATGTTTAATTACAAGCACATGAATAGCCCTGCCACTAATTCAGAGTCATACTTTGTAACTTGGTAACATCCTTCACATGCAAATTACCTCCCCGAGTTATTACATTTGGAAACAAAACAAACTCGCTTGGTTTGTAGATACATTTCTGATAACAGTAATGCTTCTGGAGTATTACTACTGATATACTCATCTTCAGAAAATCACCTTGAGTGAATTTTTGTGAACCTTAAAAAATTGTGCTTTATATGAGTTCTGAAGCAGAGGTAACTTTGGGAGTCGTGGCGCTGTAGTCAAGGAGACCCTGCGTGCTGAAAGTCACAGTTGTGCTGTCAGAGCTGCGCTGCACTTCGCTCACATGGTTTGAGCCTGGGGTAAGGAATAAATGCTGGCATGCAGTATTTTTTTTTTTTTTTTTGGACAGCAACGACAAGAGCGGTGAAATAAATAACTGAGGTTAACTGTGCTTGAAGAATAATCTCCAGCAAGCAAAGCACTGTCCACGCAAGTTGCAGGCTCAAACAGCTGTCAAAAGTCTCACACTCAACTCCCACTGAAACTAATGAAAATTGCCGCCATGGACAGAGATGGGATGAGTCCTGATACTGGGCACACTGGACAAGTCAGCAGTCTAAAAGCAAGAGAAACAATCCCTACAATACGACTATCTGATATACTGCCTTCAGTAAGTTGATTTTTGTTTCCTTAAGTAACAGAACAATAACAAAGAGCTGTTGACTTGATCCTCAGAAGCAACAACACTCGGACACAGCCCATTTCAAGGCACAGCAGGGATAGTGCAATACACCATGGTTTGTCTCCTGGACTAAATCAAAAGGATCCAACCCAAAATTGTGGCAGTTCACCTTCACAGTATTCAGTCTGTAAAAGGAAAGTCTGTCACTTAAGACTGACTTTGTGATCTCAGTGTGATTTGGTACTTACAGAGCCACTACACAGCGAACACCAATGAATTTTACCCCTAGAGAACCATTCTGAATTACCTCCACCACTCTCTGCAGGTAATTAAATTTCCCTTTTTCAGTTTTATACCAGAAATTATCTCCTGGGCATGATCTGCAGCAAGGCAAATCCAGTTGAAGACTTCACACTGGACTGCACCTAAACTCTGAATCTCGGCACTACCCCAGCAGTGGAGCATCTTCACGTTACAATGACCAACTCCCTATTCCTCAGCACGTCCCCTCTCTGGGGTCTGCCCCTGCTGCTGCAGCTCTTGTCATGAAGGCAGTGAGCAACACTTAGGAGACTCGACAAAGCTGAAGCCCAGTGCATGGCTTTCCAATGACAGACCCTCAGTAAAATTGCCCATGGCTCCCAGAAAAAAATGAACTAAGAAGTGCTAATCTAATAATCCAGGCATATAGATAAATGAAAGGTAAAAAGGCTTTTAAATGCATTCTAAAACCAATATTTTATGAGATGGATCAATATATTTCTCTAGGCTGGAAACAAATGAGTTCTCAAAGAAAGTTAAATTTAGGGAAGAAAATGTTTGGTTTTCTTACTACGGAAAACAGTGATGACTATTCCTTGGAGGGCATTTATACCAAGAGCAATCCAAAGCTAGGGCTTCATCCTGCTTTCCCTAAAATCGGTACAGTTAAAACAGGATAAAGTTACTGCTGTCAGCCTACTAAATGTGAACAAAACTAGCTTTGCAATCATACAGCATTGTCCTTAACTTCCAATCGTTTACCAGCATATGGCAGTGATGCAACCACAAAGTAAAACAATTACGGCTTTGATCTTGCATCTTTTAGACAGTCGGTTAACCTCTCTGATGTCTTTACAAGGAATCACCTAAATATGGGCTACCGGATAACACCCGAAATTCCCAGATCCCAGTTGATAGAGCACGCACCAGCCAGCGCTCGAGACAGGGAGGCGGCAGCGGCGGATCGCTCCCTGGCACTGTTGGATACTGCCCCCTTTTGCCGAACAGCGAAGCAACAGCTCCGGCTGTACACAAACTTCGCCCGGCATCTATTTCTTTTCAGGAAGATATATTCATGCAGATGGTCTTATTTAACCCTAGTATGTCTGTTCGCATGATTATTCATTCTGACTAAAATAGAAATCTATTGTTCGAGCCATGTTTAACATCACAGAGTGAGCCTGCTCTCCAGGAACTTTCCCTTTAATAGGGCCCTATCATGCCTCAGCCCAAGTCAAGCAGCACTTTTACAACTGACTACAAGGTAAGAAGAAAAGAGTTTATAGTCTGGGGGTATGGTCACCCAGGTCAGCTGTCGGCCTGGAGAATAAAGGGCAAATAACAGTGGACGACCAAAGCCATTTTATCTGGGAACTTTTTTCATCTTACTGCAAAGCAACTAAAATTCCATGGCACCACTTGTATCGAGCCTCTATTGGGCTACTCACATTCCTACTGAACCCATCCCCATGCCATTTCCAGTCAATGTGAATTGATCAAGGCCAGTTTGCTAAAAGTTATTTTCTACACAGAACATCGTCCCCCGCATCTCTCTGTTCAAGCTTTTTGTCCTCTGGGGTTGTGCTTTTTAACTTGCAGGAGTTTGCACATTTTCTCCTCCCTGGTTGCCCCAGCTTTTTGCAGGAAGGGAGGGAGGTCACAGAGGGCAGCCACTGCCAATTCCATCAGCCTAACAGGCTGGGGGGATGAACAAAGCAAATATCTATATTCTGAAGGGTGGGATCTCTGTCTCCCCCATGACTTCAGGATTAGCATGTCCCTGGCAGGGGAGGACAAAAACTTGGCCTCTTTAGGGAAAGAAAGCAATATTGAGAGAAAAACAGGACAACTTGCCTAGAATTCACTGAAAATGCAAGAGACATAACATAAAACACAGAGATTCCCTACTATTGCCTAGTGCACAGTCTACTTAACATTCAATCCAATCTGAAAAGTTTTAGTGCAAAAGGAGAAAAAATGAAAGATATGGAAGATTCAAGTGTCTGTTTAAAAAGTAAATCTCTGTTAAAAATCTGGTTAAATATCAGCAGGATTTTTCTTATCCACTGCCGCTTTCTCTGCAGTTATGACCAGTTTTCTGCCTTGGGTGCGTACAAATCAGATGTATAACCAAGAGAGTACTTTTCTGTATGAGTAGTTTGTTTCAGCTACCCTCACTCCTCCTCCTTGCCTTTGCTCACCTGGGATCTCTACTGATCTCAAGCAGCAGTAAGAATCAAAGACCATTATAACTTCTAGCTTTGTTGGTTTCTGTTTTGTTCACAGTGCAGTCAGCTTGGGGTGTTAGCCTACCACTGAATCCATCCAGAGGCAAAGACATCAAACCTCTTGCAGCTCAGACTATAATTTAGGAAAAGAAGTATTTTCTGCAATGAGAGGGAACACTTGCACAACAAAAACCAAAACTTTACTATGAATCCTAACCAATATATCCGTACATAAATAGTTTGAAGAAAAAAGAATTGGGGGAAAAAATGTAAACCCCAACCAAAAATAGATAAATAAATTAGGAAAAAAACGCAGCAAAACAGGACCTGGCATCTACCATGTTTGGAGACCTTTTTTAAGGACAGGAAATTATCTTAAGAGTCTGAACTGAGCCAACAGGGGACAGTGAACCTTTAGGACATAGATAGTCCTCGATACTTGTGCTCCACCTAAAAGCCCATGAAGAGACAGGTTCAGGACCGACTTGGCAAGCACACCTTTTGTTTGTTTCCTCTGAGGCGTAACAGTAAGCGTGCTCCTGGGCAGCACCAGGAGCAGATGGTAGTGCTGTAAAATACAGGTCTCCAGCTTTGGTGTGGATATTGGAGCTGGATCGACAAAGGTTGTTTCTGGAAATCTCACCCCCCCCCATAGACTCCCCATAAGTTTCTAACAATGCGCGGAGCTAAGGAGCAGCACAAGGCTCTCTGCTTCCCTCTCCCTCTCCCCTTTGCTTTTGATCTCCATCAGGACGTGAGCTGAAATTTAATGGGCCACCCCTACCACAAAGACAAATTACCATCTGAAAAACAAAAATCATTAATATCCCTTCGTCTAGGCTATCCGGCTTCCCACCACTGCACCCCTTCGCTCCCGCCACAGCCCCCCTCAGCGGGTTTAGGAAGAGCTGGGAAGGTGGCGGGGAGAGGAGGAAAGAAAAACACCTCCACTGCCACCTCCGAGCTAGCGTGCTCTCCAGCGCTGCCGGACTGCGAACACAGCGACAAAAAAAATAGCCACTTTGGCTCCCCGGCGGGCAGAGGGACGGCGCACCGAGCGCCAGGCACAAGCACTCCCCCACGCCCCGCAGGTTGCCCCCGGCCCCCCATCACCGGGCGCTGCACCGGGGGCGGCGGAGACGCGCAGCAGCCCGGGGGTTCCCACCTCCCC
>WEIT01018246.1:68538-94755 GCA_013389985.1 Dryoscopus gambensis
AGCCCCCGCGGCAGCGCCGCCCGGACACACCGCCCGGCCAGGGCTTGCACCGAGCCCGGAGCGGAGCGCGGTCCCCTGCCCGTGACTGAGCCCCCCACTCGGGCCCGGGGCTGTGGCCGTGTCTCCCTGTCGCGATGTCCCCTTCTTCTCCGGGGGCTTATGGGGTCGAGATGAACCCGGGGAGGGAACCGGTAGTTTTCTCACGCCGAAGCGCCGACAACGGCGGAAAATCCGCGACGAGAGGAGCATACGCGGCGCGGAGCACACGGGAGAAGCAGCGCTGTCCCTCCGCGGCCCCACCGCTGCCCGGGGGCCGCCCGCGGGGAATGGCTGCGAGGCCGGGGGGGGCTGCATCAAACTGGGTTTGGGAAGGCTGATGTGCCGCGCTGTCCCCACGGTGATGCACAGCGCCTGAACGCCGTTAGCGGCAACCGCATAAAGCCATAGGATGGACCCTGCTGATGGACAAGCAGCCCGGCAGTCAAAGGATAAAAACACATCTGGGCTGGTCTGGTGACATTTAAAAATCGCCAGATAAGAGCCTCAGTTATTTATCTTCTGAATCCCCAGATAGAATGGCCTGCACTGATGCCGTTGCATATGCATGTGTGCATACATAATGAGGCTGGTTTTTTCCTTCTGTAAACTGATCCTGTCATTCATGTTGACAGTATGTTATAGCTATATAAAAACAGTGTAATTGTATGATGGCTCATCAGTGCTATGACAGCCAATTGTGGTGGCAGTGGGTGTGCTCCCAATTCGCACCTCAGAGAAGTAACTGCATAGATCCAGAGATGTTCATTATACAACATGTAATTGTTTGCCTGTTCGTAATTTTTCAGTTCTTCCTTAATCAAGGAACTATATCGCTGCATCTGTTCATGCGGCAACGCATTTTTGATACCTTGAATGAAACAGTCAATACATTCTTTATATGCATAACATTTTTTATCTGCTTTCCATTTTAAAACTCACACTGGAAGCACAGAACTGGTAAAGGATACAAAATAGTTGCCCTGTAGCTATGTATTCTGCTCAGAACTCAAACTCTGGAAGAAGGCTTGAGTCAGGCATAGTCAGGAAAGTGCTGAGCAAACTGCCCCATTCACAGTGGCATCGTATCTGTGCGTCTTTTTTCTTCCCCATCTTTCCTAAAACTGAAAAAACCTACCCTCTAGCTGAGTTTTTTTGTGATTGTATCTTCTTACAATATTGTCTTAATTTACATGTGAAGAGTAAATAACTGTCCTTCCATTTCCTTAATATACAGCATAGTATCTTTCAATTTAGTGAATTGAATTTTAAATAATGATATGCAACAGCCTGGGTGGACAGAGCAGAACACAGTGTAGGTTGTGTTCTGTGTTGGGACACTATTTGTCTTCTCTTTCAGTTCTACTGTAGAGCAAGTCATTTGGTTATCTAAGCCTCAGGGATAGAACACCTCACCAAATGCCACAACTACACACATAATTTCCAGAAGACAGCTCAACCTTTCTTCCTCCTAAGACTTCCAGATACAGCACTGAGCATTGAACAATAAGTAGCATAAGACCACGTAAATGTCTGTCAACATTTAAAGATATAATGGATAGTACTTTTCTATTAAAGAAAAGATTGATTGTCCTAAAATCTCCCAGCATTTCCCTGCTATTATTTTGCTGTTTCCCCGACAAGGCTGGGAGTAGTTCTGTTGGTCATGTGTGTGAATGCATTGCTCAAAGACTCACTAATAAAATGTGCACATAAATAAAAGTTTTGGAATATTTCCATGGACAGTCAGGTCCTGACACCTTAGTGCCTTTACACACCACGGCATCTGGAAAATCACTGTCCAGACAGGGAAACTACTCAAATCCTTTTAGTAAAGGGCTTGTGACGCAAAGTGTCAGTACAATTCTATGAAAAAGAGAGAAATGTCATGGGAAAAGTCAGGGTATTGCATGTGAAGTGATCTGTATCAAACAATTTGTTTCCAGTCTCCAAAGGAGAGGATGTACCGGGTTCCTATTCTGGGCCTGGCGGAGGCCGAGGTCATGGTAAGACTCATCACAGTTGCTCGCCGAGGTGTTGAACTGTAACCCTGTCCAGAGCCGTGGCCGCTGGAGAAACGCCCTTTCCGCAGGGGGAAGAAGCGGCCGCTGGTGGCCGAGGCGGAGCGGGGCGCTCGGCGGAGCGGGCGCTGGGCGCGGCTGTCACCGCTAGGGGCTGCTNCGTGTGGGTTCCGTAGCACTCTGTGAGCAGCCTGCCCCGCCAGCCAGGCCAGCGGCGGCTCTGGCACAGGCGTTCCGGGAGCTGGCGGGGAGGCGAACACTGTAGGGACAAGGGGCTCCCACAGCTTGAGGGAAGAGAGGCCGCGTTTGCTGCCTTCAAACTCAGCGGTGCAGAGCACGGAGAGGGACGGGGGAGAGCTCAAGAGAGTGGAAACACGCTGCAGGGAAGAGGAACAGGGCTCAGAGGGATGGGAGCGCTTTGGGCTATAGGGCAGAAGGAGGCAGGATAACAGGTACGGCTGGGCTCTGGTGGGGATGAGGACCTGCAAGTGTACAACAGATCCCTCTGGGGAAAGAAGAGACCAAACCCAGGCTTTTTGTGAGTTGGGTCATCTAAAGACAATCCCCCAAATTGCAGATAACATGGTATTTTTGCAGCCTAACCAGAGCAGGATGTTTTAGCCTGCATTTCCACACAGGTAAGTCTATTTATGACTGAACTGTCTGCATAGACCAGCTTGAGCTTAAGCTGTTTTGGGCATTCAGATAAGCTTTCCTGGTAGGTGTTTTCAAAGGTGATCTAGAGGAAAGTCAACCCTGGCCTCATTGTCTGGAGGCAACAACACTGACCCACACTTGATGTCTGGACCATGATTCCTCACTAGTAGCAGTCTCATTAGAAAATTATTTCTGCTGTAGATACCCAGACCATTTCACACAGACTGAAAGTGCATATATCGGTGGCAGAAATTTTAAATTATGCTGGAATTTAAAGCTGGACACTTATGTTCAGACAATCACTACACTGGCCTACTACAAGTTTTTATTTCCCCATAGCACTGCAAGGGAAGAAGCAGAGTTGCCATGAAAAAATCAGGCAAAATATATGCAGCAGACTATCTTTATGCTGATTCAAATACCTGACCCCGAGTGGAGGCCAAACTGCCCTTCTAGATCGTACAGTTTCCTCAAAAGAGGAAAAATACATTTCTAAACACAGTATCAGCAAATACTCAGAAGCAATGGCGTGCAGCAATAGCAATAGTAAGCATTATTCTGAATACTAGGATCTAGATCTGAAGCCAAATGGCAATTAGCCATAAAATATTTAGGTATATGGCTTTTTTCCTGAATTTAAAATAGATTGCTAAATAGCCACAATTGTGGTTCCCGGGCTCAGTCTGGTGGTGACAGTAACATTTTAATTTATACTCAAGATAAGTCGAATTTAAATCCATGACACAAACTAAGAGCCAGATGACCTTAAAGCAAGAGAATACAAATGAGCTCCCTGGAGAAAAGATGCTTTGATGAAACAAATAGAATAATATATAGGGATGACTTGACACTGTCACCAGAATGACTGTATTTAACTTCTCTGGAAAGAAATGAAATGAACTTAAATTGGGACAACTGCTTTATTTTCAGAGAATTGCATCTGAAGCCTACAGACAAGTGCTATACAGTTGTTTCCCCCCTGAAGCCAAGGGCCAATCTTCATATGTCACTCGACATGACAAAGTCAGCAAATGTCATCATACTTCATAAAGACAGGCCTGAGTATTCCCACTGAGTCTTACAAAAGTAGAAAGTTCCCTCTTTGCAGACAAAGACTTGTGAAACATAAAAGTTGTGTTAACACAATGATATACTGGGAGGAAGGGAATGTTAAACTGAGACACTTCTTGTTGCCCAGCAAGCATCTACACTGAGGTAAGATACACGGCACCTAGCAGTCACCTATTTGTTGGCAAATAAAAAGAGCAGTGAAAAATTAGATTTTTAACAACACCATTAGGGGGTTTAATACTACATCAAAAATTGCTTTCCCCCTCTTCTAACTCAAGCTCTGAGCCTAGTGACTGTGTTTATTGTATATTACTTCTACCTTGAGACTGGAAGTGTAAAACCTAGCACTGAACACCTTTATGGTGCTCATAGACACATATTATCTGAGGGACTGAAAACTTCCTTGGTAAATACAAGTGGGATTTTTATTTTTTTCCCTGTAAGCAGAGGTACCTTTACAATTAGCCTTAAGCTTTAATTTAAAGACATGTTGTTCAGCACATCAGACATCTCACTAAACACTCTCTAGAAAAACCACATTTTAATGGAAAGTGAATTCAGGACTGTTGACAGCTTATCTGCTGACTTCATATCCCACCTTAGGCAATTCAGCTGAAAGATGAGCTCAACACTGCAAGTTCCCATTACAGCCATTGCAGTATCTTGTCCTCTTCTAATTTTCCCTTAAAAAGCTAAATTAAAAAGCTTTACAGGGACCCACTTATACAACAAACTGTTATGTCCAGCAAGCTGAAAAGTCTGAATCTAAATGTGAGTAGGTTTTGAAAGTATTAATATTCCTTCCTCCATTTGCTTACATGATGACCAATGTCTTGATAATGTGACTTGCAGTGTCTGGTTTGGAAAATGCAGTTCTTAGTGTAGTGGGAATATGAACATGCTGATAAAACTGAGTATCTGTTCTGCAGATTGTAGTTCTGTTGTAGTATTTGAAACTCATGACCTGGAAAGCCATTCTGAGGATTTAAGAAGTTCACAGCGCTCAGTTAACACAGTGGCCTTCCATACTTGCATGTTTTAACTTAATGAACTTAACTAAAAAACATACTGTACCTACTCAGTGTGTGATATTCAGATGCTAATAATTCAAATCAAAACCAATTGACTTTCAAATCTCACCCACTTTGGCTGCAAGGCTGTTTAAACTGAAAGATCAGGAGAAAAAAATATTTTAAAAATAAAACTTTTTAGTCTTCGCAATCAAAATATAAAGCGCTTTCAAAGACATATTTTTATCCTTAGACAGAGGCCAACTAGTTTAGATTTCAGCCCTCCATTTAGCAGATTTTCAGATAAGTATTGAAAATAAGGGCTTAGAGCAGAAACTGTATTGTAGCTTCACCTACAATGGTTGTGGTGAAGTCACCAAGTGGTTTGTCTCTTAAGAAAAAGGCCCATTGGAACCGATGCAGACAGATCAATGTTTTTGGGGAAAATGTGGTTTCAAATCCGTAGACAGGTTAGCTACAATTTCACAGGTTGAGACATTTCCCAACAACAAATCTGAAATGTCACAAAAAGCTCTTCCTGCTACTTTAGGGAAATGTAGCATATTGTAGCCATGTTCCCCCTTGAACTGCAGGGTTCCCCTTTGTGACTTGGCAATGCAATGAAAGGCCCTGCATTAGGGAAGAGTTGGATGTCTCCCACAGAAAGTCCTCTCTGCGCTTTTCACTGTTTGATTCATTGAGGCAAGTTGGCTTCTCACCCACATAAGGAGAAGGCTGGTGGAAGCAGTTCAGTGATGAAGGAGAGTCTTGGGCCTAGGTGGAACAGTAATATGTGAAACATGAATATTCCTTGTTATTTTATCATTGGTAAACCTAATCAGAAGAGGCTGGGCTGGATGTTTCTACAGTGTGTAGCCTGCTTTTGTCAGAGAAAAAAGTTGGAAGAGATAGACACCATTTTTCTTGCAGCACCTCAGCAAAGAGATTGTGGCATACTGCAAGCATTGCAGTAACAGAAAGCCAAGCGCACTGTCACATTAGACTGTACTTCCTAACGGAGACTGCCTGCTTCCCCTCACCAGGAGTGTCAGTAAAGGAAAATGATTGCAGCAGAGTGGGTTAGTGCACCGAGAGAAGCTTTCTGCTTTGCATTTTCAATAATTAAAAACACTGTAACTTCTTCTCCAAAACATCACATCTTTGCTTCAGCTTGGCCATCACAACATATAGTGGTGGCATCTCAATTTTAAGGCACAACACATAGCAAGCAAGGGTTTCATAGTGCCTTCTTGAAGGCATGTGGTGCAGCCACACAGATCAGGCTGGCTGGAGAGGGCAGCGTCAGACACTGAGTCAGGTATTGAGTCCCAGGTATTGAGCAGTGCACTGTTATTCTACTCAGATAATTCCAACCACTTCCTATAGATGTATGTAATGATACATTATGGATTATCTATTTTCCATTTCTTTTCCATGTGAAGTTGTTAATCCGAAATACCTTTACTAGATAAAACCACATTTGGATATATATAACCAAAATAAAATTTCTCTCTCTCTCTCTTTTAATTAGTGTAACATGTACTGCAAAATATATTGTATACTCAGTCTAGTCTAGTGGCCAAAAATATTCCATGAATTCTGGTCAACAATGATCAAGAATTCTATTCCTGCCAGATAAGCTGAAAATTATCACTTGCTGACTAAGTCAATATGTTACCCTGCTGCTATGCCATATGGCCTTGGATGCTGAGGCACAACACAACCTCATCAAGTGACACCCAAACTGGAGGAGTGGAACACTGGAGAGAGCAGGGTTTCCGTTCAAAAGGACCTCAACAAACCAGAGCAGCAAGCTAGCAGGAGACTCATGAAGTTCAACAAACGCAAATGAAGTTGTGCATCGGGGTCAGCAGTGCCCCGTGTGCCAGGCCAGGCTGAGGGCTGAGCAAACAGCCCCACAGCTGGAGTTTGGGGCTTACACAACAACAGCTGCTCACAACCTGGAGAGACTCCAGGGAAGGGCTGCTGAGGCAAGAAGGGAACCACAGCACCTGAGGTACAAAGAGAGGCAGGGACAACTGCCTTGCTTAGGCTGGAGACGAGAAGGCCAAGACAGGATGTAGCTACAGTCTTCCACTACCTTAATTCCATTGAGAAGACAGACATAGACATTTCTCAGGGGTGCACAGCAAAAGAATAAAAGGCAAGTCACAAGCTGCAACAAGGGAAATACTAATTGGGAAGAGGGAAAAAATCATCTCAGTGGGACTAGGGCATCACTGAGACAGGGGCCCAAAGGGGCTGTTCAGCCTTAGAGATTTTCAAAACTTGTCAAGGCTTGGAGCAACTTGATCTGATTTTGAAGCTAGTCCTGCTTTGAGCAGAAGCTTGGAATACAGCTCTCCAGTTGTGCCTTCCAACCTAAAGTTTTCTGTGAATGTATCTCACAAAATGTAGTTCAATAAGATACTAAGTATACCTTCCACCAGCCATAAAAGGTGCTCAAGTCTTGTCAGGGTCAACAGAAATGGCTTATTACAGCAATGACCTGCCTAAATCTCAGATTTGATCTGGTATATAATCAGGCTAAGTGCAATTAATTATTAGATTGCCTATATATTATAGTCAGATTGTTGTAACACGGTGAGATATGCAAACCTTGACTCTACTCTCCTTTTCTTCAGAAATGTGAGATTCAACAGTGATAATGAAAGAAGAAAAGACAAAAAATAGAAACTGTTTTGCCCTGAACAATGAGTGGAACCGCTACATTTCATGTAAATATTATCATGGATCTATGATACAATAATTTCTACAGTCAACAGGCTCATAATATTCCTTCCTCATCAAAACACATAGGGTTACTCATACAAGTAAAGGGTTGTAAGCATGCAAATTAATTTGTAGTAAGATGGTTAAAGTTCTAAATCATGTATTAAATTACTTCTATTGTACACGTTTAACTTCATTTTCCAAGCTAGTCACATGCAACAGAGATGCAGTAATGTAGGTATTCCAGCTGCAGAGTGATTAGCTGCCAGTGCCTTCTGAAACTAGATTTGTAAGTCAGATCATTCGAAAGCTCGGTGGTTTGTTTCCTGGATGTCATGAGACCGGAGAGGTGGAATATTGGCAGAAGATTAGGTTTATTTTTGTGTATGTGTTTGAAATATTTAAACAGACTAGGACAGAAATCAACTTGTAGGGTTATAAGCCCTGATCCAGCAAAGCAAAAAAGTCATAAGCAAGCCCATCTCAGGTGTATAAGGAGCACAAATATAGATTTATCCTTGAACAGAGGCCCAAAATCCCATTAAAGTTCAGGGAAGGACAGTGATATTCAAGCACTCGCTTAAAGATAGGCATGTGCTTAAATGTATAATGTTCTGGGATATTTTTACTTGTATATCCCTGAGTATAAAACAGGGAGCTTCCACCATCTTTGTTAACATTGTTAACATTTGTTAACATTTCTGCATCTCCTTGTTTCTACATAGAAGTATACTACTGGCACTTTTGATTTTGCCACAGAAGAAAAGGAGCATTCCGATATGAGTTGTCAGCCTGGGTCTGATTAAACCAGAGAAGCTGGCCACCAGTTTCTGTAGGGTCAGATTGGGCTATAAGCATTTATTCTAATGAATAAATATATTTGTACCCCTAGGATGCTTTGGTTGAAATGTAACGACTTTTGAACAGTCTGATTGGGACCAATATATAAACAGTCAGACTGAGATGCCAGTCAGTACCTTTCCCTCCCTCAGGAGCTTTTTCCTTTATTGTTTGTAGGTTTACCTGTTAATGCTCATCACAGTTACAGGCTCTGACTCAAGAGTTGTCATTAATCACTGCCTAAGAACACTGCATCAGGTAAGACAGCGCATCAGATGCTGAGCTGAAGCAGCAGTACTCACTTCAAACTGTCATTTGCTCCTGACATAACAAGGAGAAAGATTATCCAGCCTAAGTACCAATAATTTTTCTCTCTACAATTTGAAACAAGCTTTGGAGATTGGTGCCACATTGCTACACGTGATGGCACTGAGGGCTCATGAGGTGCAGTCATCGGCCCTGAAACACCATCCTCCACCTCACTGCACGTCCTGCCTTACACCCACTTGTACTTACTCAGAGGTGATCAGTTGATGAGCCTGAGTAACAGTGTTAGAATTTGGGTTCTCTCAGCTCCCAAGTTTGAAAGCTAGGACTGAATAATCACATCTTTTGAGAGAGCCAGACACATTTTATGACAGTTCAGATTCAATTTAATCCAGATTTTCATCTGTGTTCCATCCCTAAATCTTCCTCTGAACAGCAAGAGGAAGCAAGGCAAGACCTTTGCATAGGTGTTCAAGTATTTAGCAGTTCAGTTTCCAGGCAATCAGCAAATGCAGCAGTTCTCAAACTCCAATCTACTAAGACCACTGCTGTCAGAGTAGTAAAGCATCTGTCAGTCTCACAGCTGTGATGTTTTGCTGCTGCTTGGAGCTCAGGTCAAGATTCATTTAAGATTTCCAAAAGCTTTTTCAGGTTTTTTTAATTTGTCTTGGAGTTTGGTGGTTTTGTTTTGTTTGGAGGTTTTTTGTTTGTTTGTTTGGGTTTTATTTTGACCAGCTAGACTCTGAAATAAGCATATTTGTTTGAACTGTTTCTGTATCAGGTATCTCTGGCAAAAATCCAGCCATGAGCGAACTTTCAGCTGCTGCTGAAAACAAGAGGGCAACAAACAAGTAAGAGGAGAGAACCAATATGATGAGTGACCTGGAGAGAAAATTATATGTCTGCATGCAACAGAAAAAAAGTCCCCAGTAACAAGTGTAAATTCCTAACACTTCTGCCAAGAGAATGCTGAATGACAGGGTGCAGCAAAGCAGATGCACACCTCCTGTTGAAGGAAGCTGTTTCATATTGTTGCCAATAGTCACTCTAATTTTGCTTAACTATTTTTATGGTAACTCCAGTGTATGTTAGAAAGTATTGACAAAAAGGCTGTGACACTGGAAGGAAAAACAGAATCCATGAAAGATCTGAGGTGCAGATTGTGATGATACAGTATTTGAAAATCACTAAACTCATGCATTACTGTTCATATTTGCCATGTGGTTTCAGCAAGAGATGGTATTTTTCCCACACGATGTTCAAACTGTTCATTACTGGATCTTGCAGCAGCTGCTGTTTTGCAGCCAAGGAATGACTGCACTTTAGTGGCAGGCAAAGGATCTCAATAGCTCCCAAAGTGCTTGGGCATTTTGCTATGTGGAGTTAAAAGTACGTAAAGAAATATGTTTCTAATTTATTACCTTTTACACAGATGTGTGCTTTATGGGAAAGGCTTGATACAACTGATGCAAATTTCTCTTGAAGATTCACCCAGGAATTCTTTTAAGGTCAAATTGTAGTCTGTATATTTTGAAGAATCTCATATTACTGCCAAACTGTGAATGGCAGCAGGACAGCTGGTACGAATGGCACCTTTCTTCCCAAGTATTATAACTTTTCTAAACTGATATGTGAGTTGCCACAGGATTCCATGTCCTGCTTATTGTTTGCTGTGCTGATACACTGGCACATCCAGAGGTGATTTTTCACATGTCATCAGAAATGTTACAAGACAGGATTGGTTTTGTAAACGCAAGAGATTACCTAAGTGATGGAGGATTCCTGTCTCCTACGCATGCAAGAATAAAAAGGGAGGGCGGTAGAGACAGAGAACAAAGCACTATGTACCAGATAAAAAGCAGGAAACCTGAATTAATTTGTGGAAGCAATAACATTTTTGTCAGTTATTCCTCTTTCCTGAAGGATGGAACCTCACTGATTGAAAGATGCTCAGGTCAGATATGCTTTCAACTGTCAGCAAATAAGTTGGTGTAGCCCTTGCAAAACCCAAAATCACATCCCTTTCACACACACTGTTGTTTTCCAGGGCTGCACTCAGCCTAGAGTATAGGAATTATCATGTTATCAACTTGGCAATCTGTTCAGATCAGTATCCTCTCTAATTGTAGTTTAAGAGTGCAGTGCCATAATCTGGTACTTTTTTCCTGCTTTAAATCTCAAATTAATCTCTTGAGAGACTCAACCCTTCTCTGGAGCGCATGCTTTAAAATCTCTCTGAAATCTGACATAAATAATGCCAAAGCTGGGAAATCTTGCTATAACATAACTGACCAAACCCTCTTCAATCTTTTTAAGGTCTTGGCCTCAGTGGCTTCCTGTGACAATATGTTCCATGCTCAGCAAAAGTGCTTATTTTTATCAGATGCTTCCTTTTGCGGAATTCTGTGCTGTTTAATTTAATTTTTCACCCAGTAGTGCAGTAGCTTCCAGCCCACTGCCAGGGCTTTGAGTGCACTTTTAGACCTGAATGCCGTGATCAGCCCTGGAGCCCTCAGTTCCTGCCCATGATGATGCAGCAGCACCAGTCCCCAGCTTCCCACAGCTCTATCCATGGATCCTATCGAGCTGATTCCTGTGCCCAGGGAGCTACTCCATGCCTTGCAGCTGGAGCTGCCCTGCATCCCCCACCGGTCCAATCCCTGGAAAGGGATGTCCTGCCACCCACAGAACCCAGGGAGCTGCCAGTTCTTATGGCTCTCTGACACATGTTCCCTGTGAAGCAGCACAACAAGGTTTGTCTTTTCCTTCCCCTCCCCAAATATTTGTTATGAATCCACAGAGAAACCTACTATGAGTAACACCCCCGGCCCCCACCAGCTGGCAGCTCCCTCAGCGCTGACTGCTGCCCTTAGTGGGACATTCCCAGTAGCTGCTCTGCCAAGCAGGGCCAGTCCCCTCAGGACCTCTGGACTCCAGGGGCTGTCCCCTTCAGACCTTCCAGCAGCACCTTCCTCAGAATCACTCTGTCCCTTCACAACTGATGAAATCGCCTCTGGGTCATGAGAGCAGTGACAGGGACCCGACAGCCACCTGGAGACCTCCTGCCACACTCAGAAGGGACAGTCTCAAGTCTCGCCCAAAAAACCCAAGAAACCCTTTCATAGATTCTCTAAATCAGTTGTAAATGAGAATGGGGAGCTCTGAACACCATGATCTGCCATCACCCCAGAGATGGCAGACCCCGTGCCTCCAGCCTTACCTCCTCCTGGGTGACAGCCACCAGAGAGCTCCTGAGATGGCAGCGGGACCGGGCTCCTCCTCCCTGCACGCCCAGCATCGTCAGGGCACCACGCCAGCCCCGAGGGAAGAGGGATGCTGGGCACGGCTGTCAGGGGAAGAGCCATTGCCCAGGGAGCCCACCGAGGCCAGCGCTGCCCCTCGGGCCTGTCCTCCTGTGGGGCGACTCCTCCTGTGGGGCATCTCCTGCCAGGTCTGCTCATCCGTCTGTGGGCCAGCGCACACAACAGCATCTCTAAATCCTTCCCTTCAAAATTTAGCCGCATTTTGGCTGACATGACCAGAGCACCTGGGAGAATGCTGGGATTGTCCTTCACGCAGAGGAGGTGCACGGCTTTTGCTCTCCAGGGCCCAAATGGCAGCACAGCATGTCTTCACTGAAGGTTTTCATGGTGCAGAATAGCAAAAATTGATTTATTTTACTCAGAGAAGAGACCACAGAGAGGGGGAGATTTTCATGTCACAAGACATGAATCCAGCCCTTCCCAGTCATGCACTAAAGCCATAGCTACAAGCTCAGCCATACTCTTTGGTGACAGCTCTCTAACTAAATGTGTTTTCTCTGGTCTAATCCACTACACTATGGTCTGCGTCGAGGTTGTCAGCTCATTGTAACAGCTCCGGTTCAGGTTTTGTTCTCTTTTTAAATAATGGGGAAACAAATTCATCTGTGAGCTATGGATTAATAGCTGGCATGGATTTGGGCCAATGTTCTTGAATGCATTCATGAAATTTCACTTTATCCCTGGAGTCTTTTCCTCAAGAATAATTTAAATTTTCAATTCTTTCTTTTATCTTTGTTGTGTTTCACTTGCTTGTAAATACACATAATACATCCTGATTTTGTTTGCACATTGTTTGTCTTTCTCCGGAAAATAGATAAATAATTATTTGGTGAATAAGAGACAAACTGGTATTGGAGTTATGCCAGCTCTAACCTTGGGTCTTCTCTGTTTCTCTATTGTCTTTGAGGGAAAGAGAAATGAAGCAAACAAGAACACTAAAGAATGTGATAAATTACTAGCTGTTAAGAAGAGCATTTAGGAAAACTTCCTTTCCAAAAGCATCTTTGGCTTATTTGATACAGTATTGTTGTCATAGAGTATTATTGTGCATATTGTTGTCTGGGCATTCAGGTGTTGTTTTGAAAGGAAAATGATAAACAAATATTGTTTGTATGATACTTAAAAGCAGCTGTCTACAACTACCAGTCAGGATCAAGTCCAGAAATTTCAGCAGCAAAAGCACAAATTCCTAAACTGAAGGAGGAACTCCTTCACCTAGAAATGAGTAACAGGCTATTACAGTCTCTGCAGCCAGCTGTAAAAGGGAAACATTCAGTACACTGCAATTATGCCATGCATCATAAGCTCTACGGTTATGTGCAGAGTAAATGTAGATTGATCATTATTAACTTCCAATTTTTCCGAAGAATCAGCTTAAGTACCTCGCATAAAAGAAAATAAACTCATTAGAAGATGATGAAATATGAAAAAAGTCTAGGTTTCTTTTTTTTCCTTAAGTAGGTCTCCTCTGTTGTGTCGTTGTGGATCCTTGGTTAGCGCTGCCTGGAAAATGGGCAGTTAAGGAGACCTTGTTTTATACAGAACAGCCTGAAATGGCAAGGAAAAGGAAAAATATTTTGATTCCTAAACGTAGCTGCTCTGCCTCCTGGGAACTGTAGTCCAGGTATTGCAAAATCATATTCTTTATTGTAGGTTGAGTTCCCTGTAATAAATAAGGAGATCAACATGCCCTCCTCTTCCACTTTATTTGTACAGGGAAATGGTGCATCACAGCAGTCCACAACACACCAAAGGAATCACACAGCCTAAAAAGAACAGTATAAGACAGTCAAAGTAAATACATGAAAGACTCAGTAATACTACAAAAATGGAATAGTAGGATGATTAATCACCACTTCAGCTGCACTTTTCTGCAGAGAACAAGCACCATTGACCAGAAGTATTTTTAATTAAAATAGTTCTATCAAGAGCTCAGCTCTTCACCTAAACCAGACTAGAACTGTACCTTTTTTGGTCACATTTCCTGTTGACAAACTGAGCAGACACTGCTTCTGCCTGATTCTTTCTCAGCCCCCTGTGAATCAGAGTAAATGACAGGGGCTGCTCCCTCCAATTCTCATACATGAATTGCAGTGTTGAGATGCCTTTATGATCATGATCATGCCTTCTAGCAGAGATAGCTTCTCCAAAAGCTTGATGGAAACAACCCTCTTAGAGAGAAAGGAAGCAATTTTTTCCTCAGAAAAAGTGTATAGGAGAAAACAGCCTTCTCTAGATTCTGGCACAGTAGGTTAAGTATCATTTAGCGGGCATATAGAAGAAGGGCATGCCTGACTGTTTTCTGACATACAAATCCCATCTTAAATAGGCATTCTGAAGGGAGTGGGGTTTTGTGGGGGGCTGTTGTTTCTGGAGAATTCAGTGGAACCTACTCTATTGTGTTGGCTGTCCTGGAAACTGGCATAATACTGAAAATAAAGCAACAATAATGAATCAAATCTACTGGAAACAGCAATGTGCTAGGAGGAAGAAATGTAATCCAGTAATGATAATGCTAGCCTGTAGTTTTACAGACTGCAGTGTCCTGATATGCTGCAGATTTCCTGCATCTGTCTTTTAAACCTGCAACTTCTAAGGGATTAACACCTTCTGGTGCTGAGGTTTTATTAATAACAGAAACACTTTCAAATAGTTCTGGGGCCAAAATTAGAACGTTTAATAGTCTTTTTATAAGTTTAGATTAGTGTAGTGCTCCTAGATTGTAGACTCCTGCATGACTGTTATTTTAAATTTGATAGAATGAGTGAATCTAAAGTGTGTTCACGTTCTGGTTTTAAAAATTTAAATAGGACTTGAGATTTTGAATGCAGGGATCTCAGCCTACTTAATGTCACAGCAACAAGGCCTGAGATTCTGGCCAACTAATCAAAACACTTAAAAAAAGTTAAAAAGGAAAAGATACAGAAAAAATAGACAGGAGAGAAAAAAGATCCAGTAGAAAGAGCAACAGGAAAGGAACTGATCTTTTCTCTCTGGTGACCAGTGACAGGAACTGAGGCAACAGCATGAAACTGTGTCTGGAAACGTTTAGGTTAGATATTAGAAAAAGGTTCTTCACCCAAAGGGTGGTTGGGCACTGAAACAGGCTACCCAGGGCAGTGGTCACAGCATCAAGCCTGGCAGACTTCAAGAAGTGTTTGGACAATGCTCTTGAGAACATGGTGTGACTCTTGGGGTGTCCTGTGCAGGGCCAGGAGCTGGAATTTGGTGATCCTTGTGGGTCCCTTCTAACTCAGGATATTCTGTGATTCTGTGATTCAATGAACAGGAACTCAGTGCTTGTTCAGGTTTAAGCCAAAGCTGGCAAAAGTAATGAGTCACCAAGGTCTTCCCCTAGAGCCCGATCTGCTGCAGAATTATCCATAACACTGGTGCAATTCAGCACACAGGTGACATAGGAAGTAGCCATTAAAAAATGTCTCGCTTTCCTTTCAGGACCATCTTGATTCTTCTTCAGTCTTGTTTTTTTTAATAGCCCTTCTGAAGATTTGAATAGCTGATCCCTCTATTAACAGTAAACAGATGTGAGGTTAATGCAGTACATTTTTTTCTAGTTGTGTTTCCTTTTTCCTTACCACAAATGATTTTAGCAGTACAATTAGGCTTTTTTGCTTGGATTAATGCAAGCCTTTTCCTGCTTTTTATAGACAAATCATTGTTACCTTAAGCAACTTAGCATATTGGGCATATGAAATAGTCACAATCATCTTTTTCATCTATGTTTGTATAGCAGCTAACGAAATAGAGCCATGCTCCATGCTGGTGTCTCTGCAGAGCTATCACAATGTAAATAATTAATAATAACAGTTGTTCAACACTTGAATGGGAGTCTGTTGTTTGTAAACAAAGAACATTTATTTTCTCTGCATTTCTTATTACATAAAACATTAAATTACTCCAAAGGAAGGAAGCTGTGTTACTCATACACTAGGTGAAGTTCCTCAGAACTCAGCAACGCATCAAAAGTGAAAGGTCAAATAGATTTTTAAAATTATTTTAAATATTTTTTACTAGAAATGTGGGCAAATAAATATGATGTTTATGTTAACAGATTTGTCTGCCAAAATGTAATTATAACTCAAATAGGCCTTGTGGTAGTACTGTCAACACGATAAGTGAAAAACAATAAACAGATTTGAAAAGAATGAAATTTAAAAGGGCATCTTACTACAGTATGCAAATCCAATGACAAAAGCAAAACTGTATCAGAAATCAGCTGAGCTTTTTCCACACAACATGCCTTAAGAAAGGAACATGAGTTGACATTGCAGAAAAATTAACTTATTTTGCTGAGTCTCAATATGTAATATTTCTTGCATGTATTGTAATATTCAAGTATTAACACGAAAAAGCCAACAGATTTTGATTAAAGTTGTGGGTTTGTAATTACGTAAGATTTGAGAGTCATGATTTTCCATTGCATAAGGCATATCATCCCTCTTGTGGTACAGACACTGAGTGTTTTGATTTATGTCATCCAAATATATCCATGTTCCTTATCACAGAATTACATTATATCTATATGCCAATTAAAGAAAAGGTCCTTGCCCTTAAAATCCTCCTGTAATTACACAATATTAAAAACAAGTTCATTCCCACTTAAAAGCTTGCCATTGATGCGTACATAACCAACCAGATACTAATGTGACATGGAAAAGCACAAACTCAAGGTAAGGAAGGTGAAAATTAAGGTGGTAAGGAAGAATTCATAGATCACACATAGCTGAACATTTCCATTTCTGTCTTTTCCTGACCATCTCAGGACTGAATCTAGAGGAAAAGGAAAATAAATATTACTGTAATTACTTGCAACACACCAGTGTGAATTTCTACTCAGATCAGAACACTGTGGTGCAAGATGTTATCTAGAAAAAAGGGGTTTCCTCTTCCAAAGAGATGACAGCAGAATAAAAGTGCTTGTACCTTAGAGCTCTTGTCTTGAGGTTTGCTAGAAGAATGAAAGTATTTGGTAATTCTTCATTTAAGACAAAATCACTGAATTCAGCATTGCTCATGTTCTCATCAGAGCAGGGTTTAAGCATAACCTACTCAAGAAAATACTTGGTGTCCCTTTGCTTCTGGAGAATCTGCACACCCAGTCTATCAAACCCTCACCTACACAGAGGAGCTGCAGCCCAGCTGCAGTGACAGTTACTTACAGCACCAATGTACAAGTAGCCCTTTTCCATGGGGCTCAGAGAAACCATATGAAAAGTGAGATAAAAGCTTACACATGGGAATTCACAGAGGAATAGATCTTCTGCCAGTGACAGGCAGAAGCTTTTGGGTACTTGGCCTCTTAAGCAGTATTTTGACAGTGCTGGGAACAGTGTGTCCACCTGACTTAGAGCAGGGCCTGGAAATCTGGCAACAGGATTGGCCCAGGAATTTGACAAAAATGGGTAATGTGGTTCTCTTTCCTTCACTATAGTGCCAAGACTCCATTTCGAAATGATGCTTAGTACCTCGCACTTGCTGTCTTTCCACAGTAACATCACAGACGTGCCCTGTCATTGTCTCCCGTGCGAGCTGCTCAGATGTACTGCTTTCATAAACTTGGAGAACTATGGTGCACTTCAAATCTGCAGCATTTTTCACTGTCAGACTGTATTTCTCTGGTCACATTCACTGCGTTGCCTTGTACTTTTAGTGCTACCATTTGCTGCTTGGCATTGACAAGAGCCTTCAGCGGGTGCTCAGTTTTCCTGCTGGGTAACTGGCAGAAGGGAAAAAGACCTGTCCCTTTCGGCTAAGTTCCTTCTGCAGCAAGCGTGGGGATATGAGCTTGAGGTGACCCCATCAGCTTCAGCTAAGCCTCGTTCTATTGCTTTATACTAGTTCAGCTGGACAATGCCTTATTAGAGACTCAGTGCTGTCCCCCTCTTATATTTCACAGACTGCAGTGGCTGTTTTATGACCACGCTGTCCTTTCTCTTATTCTTTTTATGTATATTGCTTTTTTTCTGGGTTTCTGCCTAGACACGACTTGTTTAAAAAATAAACCAAACCCAGATCCTGGCTTATGTCACCCTAATAACCTCAGCTCTGTGGTTTTGTCTCTAAGGTCTACAGTTCATGACATCAAGTCACTTCATAAAATTGAACTGGGGTTGATGGCTCATGGATTTTGCTACAAAACCCCTGAAATTAAAAAACTTCCCAGTGACTAAAATTGTGATCAGATTCATCCTATGAGTTATCCCAGAGTCACTTGGTAAGATCTTATAGTTTCCATGAAAAGCAAAATGCATTAAGTCTTGTAGCAGATTTCACCAGCAGCTCTCCAAGCACTTTGCTTGCACGGAAAAGTATCATTATCTCAGTTTTATAGGTCCTTAACACATTTTTGCATAGGCTTGACAGAATGTTTTTGAACACATTCTTGTCTTGTCACTGCTTGTTTCCTCTAAAACTGTTTTCTTAGATAAACAGGCATCTGTTAATATTTGACCATACTTTTTTCCCCACAATCCCTTTCCTTTTTCAGTGCACAGGGTAGATGGTGCTCAGTAGGTGCATAGCTGTTCATATTTTAACTTCCATGATCCATGTATGCCCCTTGCCTCCCTCCTTGTATGCTTCTCAGACTTCCTTTCGATGTGAGTTATACTTCTGCATGTCATTTAAGAGCTCGAGTGCTTCATGGCTGTGATAAGCTTGTCTTTCCATTACATAGTAGAACAAAACAGGATGTCTTTCCACTTCATAGATAGGGAATATATGGTTGAGTTTCCTATTTTGAGTGTACAGTTTAACAGTCAAAGATCTCCTATTTCAGAATAGTCAGCTGTACAGAGCATTAAGTACGCTCTGCACTGCTCCTATTCAATTCAGTTTCTCTTATGAGTGCTCAGCATTTCTACAAATCTGTTCAGATACCAAGTTGGATACTCAGAAACAGAGATATGAACATTTAGAGATAATGTGGTGAAATTTTCATTTAAGCAATTTGCCCAATGTTACAGAGGTCACATTGCATTAATGATAAGACCATCTTTCTCCTTTCAGTTATCTCCTGCCTTTAATTATGCATCTCCCAACTACTGCAACAAACAGCTTAGGCAATTGTGAGGAAAAAATAATTGTGTCATTAAAAACCTCATTCCACAAACCACGTTCAAGGGAGGCTACTACAGTTTTTCAAGAACTCCTAATCTAGCATCTCCTGACTTTTTGAGTGAGTGATTTTATTCCCTCTGAGCAGTTTTGTGTGCATGTGATCTATTTCTTTTTTAAAAAAGCAATCCAGACAAAAAAGATTTCCATTTTGCAGGTTATGTTCTATCTTTGACATCAGTAAAATTCCACATCGCCATCCTGGTTGTTGAGATGCCAGAATTAACTCATAGAAATAGCAAATTGCCATCTGTAGATAAAAGTGCGTTGAGGCACATACTTGACTGAGAGCAGAAATCTGGGAATCTAATGGCTCTGGGGGAGGGTGTGCCTACAGCTTCTGCTGTCCTGCTACCTTGTTACCTTAAGTTTCATCCACCAGTTTTGAAAATTCAGTTGTGTTTTCCTCATTCAGTCCATCATTCAGTCCTAGACTCTGTTCCCAATGTCTTCGTGCAATCAACAGACTCCTCACCCACCCATGAGATTTACCCACCATCCCTACCTGCATCTCTAGACAGTCTCTCTTAGAGGTGCCCTTCACACTGGTTCCTGGTCATGTTTCCTTGCTCATCCTGATCTTTACAGATTGATTTGAGTTCTGATCTGATTCTGGGGATACTTTTCAGCCTGTGGGTTCCCAAGAGGCCAAAACCAAAGTCAAATCAGGTGTATGCATATTTCAAGAGAAGAAAATGAGAAAAAATATCTTACAGACTAACTGACAATTGGCAGAGCTTTGTGACAGGCAACAGTCAACATTCTTTGAAACAGAATTTAGGTCTCCTAACTTCTGTTCTTGGCCTGCAAAACAATCTTGTGCTTATAAGATCTATGTTAAATGATTTATTCATTGCTGCAGTGGAAGCAAGAGGCAAGACTGTGTATCACTCTGACACTGAGCTCCTTCCATTCCCACTGACTTCTGCAGGAGCCTACCCGCATACCCAAGGGGAGACCCAGGTGCACACCAGACTGCTCCATGTACAGGAAACCTCAAGGCAGAGAACACTTGGGAGCCATGGTGTTCTCGACGAGGTGCTGGCCTGGTGCCCAGAGGAGCTGGGACACAGGGCATGGCAGGAAGCACATCAACAGGCAAATACAGTGACAGCCTCAGCCATGGTGATGAGGTTGTGTGCTATGTGCAACTAGCTTAAAAACCAGCAGCAAATCAGCTTCCTGCACAGCCCATTTCACTGATTGTTCACTTTTTTTTCCCCCACTCTTCTCTGCTTATGTTTCAGTGGTGTTCACTATTGCTCTCCTCTGCCTCTCTTCCCTTGGCACTGTACCTTTTACCCTTTCTGGTTTCTTCCTTTTCTCTTCAGTAGTTTTTTTCTTCTGCTTCTTTTGTTTCCCTGTTGATTCTCAGGTGTATTTCCTCCTTTTTTTACTGACTTTTCTCCCTGACAGCTGGGGATTGAGCCAAAGCCTGCCGAAGTCAATCCATTACCTTCAAAGAGTTTAGGATCAAGGTCTTATTCCTGCTTGCTTCTCTGCTTCTTCTACAATCTCTTTTCCTATGCAGCATTCTCTGTGGTGTTTTCCTTCTAAAAGATGGGTTACTGCAATATGCAGGGAAGGAAGAAGGTTTATAGAGAGAAAGTCCTAAGGACCTAGTAAATTCCTTACAGGATTGCTAAATTGCTACTCTGAGTGCACAGCTGCAGAAAGCCAAGGGATTTGAGCATAAGATTAGGGGGGTTTTTTATGCTTGCTTCATCACAGCACAGATTCTTTCATATGGGTCTGAGTGGTGGTCCTTGCAAAGGTCTTCCAGGAAGAAAATCCCTCTCAATAAACTTTGCCATATTACATGTTGTAGCTAGTGACTGCATAGTCATACACTTAATTTAGTCTGCTGATCTTGAGCTCAAACAGGCAGTATTTAATCACACAAACTAATTCCAAGAAACCTGAAAATAGAGGAAAAAGCCAATATTGACTGGATATTTACTCATATATATTATAAAATCATGTAAATCCTCACAAAGCATCTCTAATACCTACCACTTATATGTGTGCATGTGTGTATGTGTACACGTGTTTAAAAAGTAGATACAAAGTTATCTATCTACATATGGAGAGGGAAAAGTACTGAATATGTATATATTGGAGGTTTTGGTTATATTCTCATAGGGTAGATGTATGAAAATATTTTGGTAGATCATAGTCTGCAGTAAATATGTGCTGATGGTTGAATGTTAATACATTTTTGGATATAATATGAAGACAGATGCACAGGTATTGTGAATGGATATAGCTCCACTAAATACTGAGGCGAGTAGTGCGAACACTATTTTACACCAAACAGTATTTTGATAGTATATTTAGAGTCCTGTCTTTATATTTGGTCCTTCATCTGGATTAATATTTTGTGCACCCAGACCAGAGACATAATAACTCTACTTGCAGGAGAAGCCCCATCTCCTTCTCTGCTGCCAGCTGTTGGTGTGAGACCACCCCTGATCAACATGGCAGAATCAGTCCTGTTATGTGAGCTTGCATATTGAAGTCAAACAATTTGCCAGCAGAATAGCGACCTACATCGTTCAAAAATAACCAGCCAAGCCCCTGTTACTAGAGTATGTAGGCCATCACAATCCAGGGGGTATTCGCTAAACTCCCCTTATGCACCTATTTTTGATTTATAGGTGGAGACGTCAGCCCCCACTAGCTCACATGACATGTAAATGCTCATGCAGGAAACCTGTGGTTGAACTCTGCATTGAATTCAGATCTCAGCCCTCTTCACAAGCTCATTGTTCAACACTTTCCTGATGATACAGTAAAGGTAAAGCAGCCTAAATATTTTATAAAGCTTCTGCAAATCACTGGAAAACTGTTGACCACGGTACCTGGGGAACATGCAGCAGTGCTGCAGTCAGTGCACAACAGCTAGACTCCAATGGTTGTTTTAATCTTGTTTAACTATTCTCTCAGTAGGTAACTGTGAGACATAAATTACCTGCTACCTGCCAGCAAGGTGCCTGTACTGTAGAAGGTTTTTATGTTACTCAGGAACACATTATATCCAGCTTTGGAGACTCAGTCAAAGAAACGACAGTGTTCTTAACAGTAGGGCCTCTTAAATGTAAAGGGGCATGCAGACCTCAGACTTAGAGAAAGCAGTAAAAACTGTAATAGAAAATATCTAGGAGGAAATACTTGGAAAATATCTGTACTCAACTTTTAACTGATTCCTGCAGTACTGACTGTTTTTTTCCTCTCATATATAAAAAACATCTGTCTACCTGTGGTCCAAAAGTACTTTTATTCTAGAGTGAAGGAAATAACAACCATAAAGTACAAAAGTAAAATTCCCATGAAAGCACTGTGCATGTGTGTATTTTTTCTTTGTGCTGTGCACGGTCTGTACAAAAAGTCCAGAGTCCTTCTAGGTCTCCAAAATATAAAAGGATATGATGGAGGCCCAGAGTTCTGTGCTGCATAGAACACCATTGCAAAGCATTGCTACTGAAGCATCCTGACTAAACTCCATCCCAACTTGCCTCCATGCCATTCCCATTGACTGCAGTGAGTTAACCAGGTGAAAAGCACAAATATGTCACAGTTTGAATAACAGCAGTCCCTTGAGACTCATGATGTATTTTAAAATACTGTTAAAAAGAGTTCACGCAACAGTATGAAACTGGAATGTGTGGCCTAAGAAACAATCCTTTATGTAACAGCTGCACCTTTGTCTCCATCATTATGATGTGTTAATGCTATTCCGTGGAACTTGCCAGTTGATGTGTATGGATATGCTGCATCTGCAGCCCTGCTGTCAGGTGCTGAGGAGGCTGCAGGAGTGGAAAGCTGCCTCCAGGCTCTCCCCTCTGACAGACATCAGCTGGAGAAAAGCAATGTACAGCTGTGCCTCTTCCTGAGACCACTCCCACGTAAAGTCCTACAGGGGCTGGTCCTGTCTCTTTTCCTTTTCATCATGTACTGAAGAGCTGTAGGAAAGGTCATGAGGAGCCGAGGGCTATGATACCATCAATCTGTTGATGGCAACCAGCTCGTATGTCTCTTTTCAGCTGATGCAATCAGTGCCATGACACAGATGTCGCAAAACTTACAGGAGATAAGCCTGCAGATCAAAATCAGTTGGCTGAAGCTGAATTAAAGAAGGAAGAGATGTTGCTGGAAGGAAGGAAGAGAACTTTGTGTAGCTAAGGCAGTAAGCAAATCCTGCTTCCATTCTGGGCAAATGACATGTAGTTTTGGGTCCCAGAAGAGCCTATGTTGCCCCTGGATTCCATATGGCTTGCAAATTTGACTTGTATTTTTTTTCTGTCTGCTCTGCTGTCACTTTTGTAGTAAAGGTGACTCATTTTACCTTTTGTGAGGAGCCGACAGAGACTTGTTCAGGTTAAAAAGAGAACAAAGAATAAAGCTTGTCAAAAAAAGCAGAAACATAGAGGAAATGTGGAAGGTGTAATTCCTTACAGACATACTTACTGTCAGTCCAGTTTTGTATTTTATTCTTGGTAAAAGAGGTGTTTGAATGTAGATAGTCAAGTAAGGATTAGCAGACCCAGTGCAGGCTTTGGAAATGAACATGATCTGAAACTGTCTGGTTTTATAGCCTTGAGCAAATCATATAATCTCTCTGCTACTGTTTTCTGATCTATAATCCAAGGGTAGTAATGCTTTCTTCTCAGTGGTGAATTAATGAATGCTTTCAGAGTGTTTTGCAGTGCCATATACAAATACCACAATTACAGAGAAGCAAGCAACATATGATATTAATGTCAAACAGATACAGGGTAAACTTGGGATGCTGGATAGCAGTGCACTGAGATACAACTGTAATGAGTTCATTAGTAATGCGCCACTGGATTGATTAAGTAGTTGCCACTGTGTAAAGCCTTGTCTAGAGCTGATACTTGATATATTATTTTGACCTGCGACAGATGCTCAGTGATCTTGTCTCTTAAGTTTTGGCAGTGCCTGTCATGTCAATACAAATTATCGAGCCGAACTGAATGAAAGAAGCTGTAGTTGCCACATGGATACCTTTTTTATATTCTCCTGTATATAAAAACTGCAGCTTCCCAAACCGGATTTTTTATATAACCTTTCAGAAGCTTAGTTTGAAATAGCTTGTCTTCTTTTTTACTTTCTTCCTGAGAATGTTTCCTCTTGCCATCATGATAAAAATGTACTGCTGTGACAAAACAACCATGTTCCCAAGATTTTATCCTTTCCTATCACAATGGCAGCACGTCCTGTATGGTTATGACACGGCACAGAAATTCTGCCACACTGAGGTTACTTTTACATTGCCTGATAATGGTAGCTGTGATGTGAAGCATCAGAAGATGTAACATTTTTGTTCACAAAAGAGTCACAGGAGGACTCAAACACTCTTTGAGGATATGGATATCCAGCTGAGATTAGAGGTCTGGATGAGTCAGGGTAGTTGCATGCAGAAGCCTTTCAGCTCTAGGCTGGGGATTTGAAGATGAACAGCATCTAGAAGAGGTTACCTAATCCTGGAGATTTTGATAGCTTATTTGAACTGGGATTCAACTGGGGATCCAGACCCTTTTACTAGCAGGCTGATTATTACAGTTGACACCAGGGAAGTTGACACCAGCAGTGGTGGTAACTAGTGCAGCACACCCATCCATCCATCCATCCATCCGTCTGTCCATCTGCCTGTCCATCCATCCCAGTGCAGTCAGTAAGGACTGCAAGTGAGAAGTGGCAGCATATATGCTAGGGGTACAAATATTTGACACAAAGGATGTTTTGTTTTGGGTCCTTCAAACTGTCAAGTGGAAAGATTCACACTTTTTCCTTCCGTAAGTCTCCCTTCAGCCATCCATCCCTTCTAATCCCAAACTCCTTCTGATGGCTCCTGGGCTGTGCCTCATGTGTACTTTCACTGGCATTTTAGCGAGAGCTGGGATTGCTAACCTTGTTTTAAGGCAGGCTAACTGAGGCCTTCTGCAGATGGGAAGCGAGGCATAACACTATAAAATGATTTGCTAAAGGTTATCCAGCTGTGACTGAGAAAGTGTGCTCTGATTCTGCTGCAAAAGATGCCACAAATGTGTAAATGTTAATAGTAATAACTTTCTCTATGTGTGTTTCTGCTTTGCAAAATTATATCTCCACCAGGGGACTTGTTAATGTCAACGTCATTCAGTTTTCATGATTACCACTTGAAGTGATCAGTCAGCTGTGTGGATCTACAAATTGCTCCCTTGCAGCCAGCCTCTTAGTCTAATGCTTGGGTGACAGTCAGCTGTAAGGATCAGACTCGAAGATGCCTTTGATTTTCCTTTGATGTTTCTGAGCCAAGGAAGAATTTCACACAGCCACTGGGCGGTAGATGAAGATCCCTTCTGTTTGTGGGAAGCCAATTATAACGTGGCTGACCTGCCTTGACCTTAAGATTACTGACAGGACATCTGGGATGTCTTTGCGAGGCAGAGCTGGCTCACTGGATGTGCCAGACTTGGCACAGACCGATTTGTTCGTCTGGATGCAGCAACCATTTCAATACTGTGATTATAACGGAGGCTGCACAAATTG
Organism: Dryoscopus gambensis; assembly: GCA_013389985.1. Classification (NCBI taxonomy): domain Eukaryota; kingdom Metazoa; phylum Chordata; class Aves; order Passeriformes; family Malaconotidae; genus Dryoscopus; species Dryoscopus gambensis. The sequence goes on from WEIT01018246.1 coordinate 94,186, forward strand.
ATCCTGGTCAGACTCAGTGTATTTATTTATTTGCTTCCACTTTGGCATCCCTGCCGATGTGAGGATAAACAGGATTCACCTTTAGGATTTAATGAGTGGGAACAAGTTACAAGGACAACAGGTCCTAGTTTCTAAGCCTCTCTACCAGGTAACTCTCTCCCCCATTTCATTATTTTTTGTTCCCTTACTCACCTCTTATTCCAGATCTAAGACCAGCAAAAGCTTTTAAAACCCCTGACAAACAAGCATCAAGAAAGAGGCTATGTGCCAGAAGGCTCTCTGGAGAAAGGCACACGCCGGGAGAGAGGTGGAGGCACAAAGAACTAACCCCGGAGGGGAGGCCAGCGGGACGGGAGAGAAGAGCTGGAACTTTTTAACCCCTGCTGAAACAAACGGGACGGGGATAGCTGTATGATTGCCGGCAGCATTTCGGCGGGGCTTGGACGTTTATTTCCGTGCGCGGGGTGCCTGCGGGAGCTGCCCCGTCCCTCGGGGGTACGAGCATCCCCGGCGCGGGCCGGACTACAGCCCCCGTCATGCCGCGGCGCGGGCGGGCGGTGGCGGCGAGCG
>WEIT01018246.1:95135-122568 GCA_013389985.1 Dryoscopus gambensis
CAAGTTTCATGTGAGAAGCGGTGCGGCGGCAGAGGGTTTCCGAGGGTTTCCCCCGGCGGTGGCTGTGCCGCAGCGGAGCTGCCGCGCTCGGCTTTGTGCACCTGTGTGCGGCACCCCCGCCCCGGGCACCGCCGCCCCTGCGCCCCTCGCATGTGGCGCTGTCCATCCCGGTGCGCGCCGGGGTGTGCCTCACTGACATTACACTGAGTAGCGCCCTGCTCACCTCAGGGAGGCTCCTCGACTTCCAGAAATATTTTAAAGCCTGATTTTTCTTTTTTTTTTTAATCCACAGAATTTAGCATAAATAGCTTAAAAGATTGGCGAGGGCATGCTTTAAAGCACTACTTTATTCACTTTATTGTCATGAACTATAGCTCATCCTTCTGCCTGGACAAATGGAGTTAATAATAAATGAAAAACTACGTTAATTTTTTTATGCACGAGTGATCTGAAATGTATTTGGAAATGCATGACCGGGGAGTGCTCATCTAATTCATACAAATCAAGTGTGGAATTGCTAATTACCCTGTGCTTATTCTGTACTAATATTAGAATTGCCTTTGTGGGACAGAAAGATTCGGCCCTGTCTGCTGTAGCCTTTTGCCCCTGGCAGGGCCATAGCTGTTGGCTCATTCAGGAGGGAAAAGAAATGCTGTGCATTCTGAACAATTTTTGCTTTGTTTTAAGCTTGGTCTAGAATCACAGACCTCTGCTATCTGCACTTCATTGATTTCAAGTGAAAATGAAGTCAGGCTGAACTCTCCCTAAATGTTGGAGAGGTCTTAGTGTGGATTTTTTTCATCCGTGGCTCATCTTTAATATACGCAGTAGTTTTCTCAGTGATGCTTGTGGCAGTGCATTCCTCAGATTGAGCATATATTGTGGACCCAGTAGAGTTACAATTTTCCCTCCCTTCAAAATAGCTAAGCACATGGAGTTATTTCTGGTATTTCCTACTATATCCACTGTGACTGTCAGACCTTATCTTACTGTAACATTCATTTTATGTTAATGTAAATACTTTCCTGTGATTTTTCTTTGTAGATTAAAAGATTTTTTTCCCCATCTTTCTTTATATGAATCTGTTGTTCCTAATTGTTCTAGTTGCCCTCTCTGACCTTTTGTGTTGCAGAGCTGGTGTCTTTGAGATGAGCAGAGAGGGCCTGCTGTTGACAGTGAAATTGTACAAAGCCATTTTAATTTATCCACATTATTCTTTCTTACCTTTCTTAATTTGCCACAGCATTTTATTTGCTCTATGATGCTGCATGCTGAGCAGATGTCTTCATTGAGCTGTTGATTCAGCTAATTCTTTCCCCTTTGCTGTGTACAAGTAGTTTAAATTATTTCTTCCAATTTGCATTATCTTGCACTTGAAGGTGTGATTTTTCATCTTGAAATATGTAACTCGCTGTACTCCAGGATTGGAAAACTAGCCTACAGCTGTGACATAGCAAAATCTGCTTTTAATTTTTTTTTGAGGCAATGTGAGGCTGTTAAATCAGGCGGTTCTCAGTGTGTAAAGTTAAAGTGAAGATAATACCAGCTGCTTGGTAGGTCAATGAGAAACATTTTTTCCTTCTAGCCAGTCCTTTTTCATGTACCCAAATGTGTTTTAGTTTCTAGGGATTTTTTTTTGTTTGTTTGTTTGTTTTTCTGGGAGGGCTGAGTACTTGCAGTGTACCTGGAACAGCAGCTAGAGTTGTGCGTGCATAGCACTTCTTAAAAATAGGGCTCCTTTTTTGACCCAAAATTAGAGGTGGCTTTCAAGAATTGAAATCCTTATCTCTGTAAGACCTCCTACATATGTAAAAGGGAACCTACAAAGCTGGATGCAGAAAACATTTCAGTATCCTCTAATGTGAGATGTTAATTTGTTACCCTCAGCGTCACTGTGGATGTGTGACACACACGAGGAAGATGATGGAGTGATTTCTGCCTGCTGTGAAGTTTTATTTCTTGAATGAGTTGGAGAGCCATGGGGAAGTTGTGGGTTCCCTGTTTGGTTTATGAAGTGGTTGACTTGTATTTCATGCTCAAAGGACTGAATTTACTGTTCAAGGCACTGGGAAGGAGTTTCACACCAAGGTGGATTAGGATTTCCTCTGATGCATCAGGCGCTGCGCTTTCCCTAGCAGAAGGCAGCCACTGCTTCCTACAGGATTACGCATTTGGGTCTGTTTGCTTTGCAAACACCGATGAATATTATCTCATGCCATGGCAAAGATCAGTTTGTCTTCTGAGCATTGGCTTAATGACAGAGAAACTGAGTCAAGAGTCCGGCTGACTGAGCGCCGTTGGGAAGCAGACTTTGTGACCTGGTGCCACTCAAACCCAATGCCTTCAAAGAAGGGCTTGAAAGGAACATTTCAGGCTTCCAGCCCCTCAAGTACTTCCTTAATCCTTGCCAGGAGGGTCACGGGAATGCACTGGGGAGCACTGACACTGACTTGTGAATCCAGGCCTGCAGGGAGGGCTTGGGCATGATTCCTCCTGTGTTGCAGGTAGCCCTGTGTTGCAAAGCCTGTGGCTTTGCCTCTGGTGAGTTTGCAGGCAGGGTGTGAGCACTGGTTCACCACTGCAGTGCTCAGGTGCTGTTTCCTATTGTGGCATTTGGGCTTGAACTCAGGAGTGCCTCTTTCCGTCCAGTTATTGTTTGTACTACAGGAGCCTCTTTGGAAAGCATTTCCTGGCAGTCAGATGGAGTATATTGCAGAGATCAATCCCTTACTTGCTGTCCCCCCCGTACTCCTGCTTTGTCCATTGCCTCTTCAAAATACGGACGTGTAAAACTGTGACATGGGCTATGCTCTATCTCCTCAGATGCCCTTCCCAAATCAAACCTTGGCTTTGTTACTCCGTGCGTTTTGGAGGGATGTTTTCGGTCCATTTATTTTGGTGCCAGAGCACCTGTTTATCTGAGAGGCCATGGGATGTTGACGCAAGCGTGGTGTGATCATCAGAACTGGTGTTTCTGCCCAGGGATGAGTTCATGGTGTCGTGAGCAATTGGTGATGGAAGAGGTGCTTGTTCTGCTGTTGACCATTTCTTTTGCCTTTTGGTGATGGAGTTCCTTGAATTCCTCTGTTTCAGTAAAATGGAGGCAGTGAGGTATTTCTTCAGAGCTGTGCTTGGAGGTCTGTGAATCGAAAAACTCAGTGATCCCGGCTGCAAATTGCATTGCACTAACTAGCATTGCCTTGAGTTTCTTGATGCAGGCAGGATCACTTTGGAAGTAAGATATTGTTTACCTTGTTCCTGGCACCTTTTCAAGCTTGTGAATGGCAAAAAAATTGTTATAACATAGCAAGTATTTAGTTTTGGCCCCGTGCTAGCTGTGAGTAGCTGGTAGCACTGGTGGAGGATGCTGTGAATCGCATGCTTGCAGAACACAAATAACAAAGGTAATTTAATTTGTGACTGTCTTGATGATGTCCTGTCTGTTGTCTTTGGGTTTAGAGTAATATAGCCTGTTTGCTGGGTGACTGCAAATAGACTCTTTCTTTACCCCTCCTCACTTTTCCAGGATATGGTACAGCACGACTGTGCGGTTGTGCTGCTCTAGGATCAGCAGTGTGCTGGTTTGTTCTGGTACTGCTTTCCCTTTGCCTCTTGCAGATCACTTCCTTTCTGTGTGAATTTTGCTCCAACTATTAAAATTAAGCTTTGTCTCCTATCACCTGGCAGAAAAATGTGAGGATTTAATTAGTTAACATTTGTGCAATACTTTGAAGATAACAAGTACCGTAGAAAGTGCTAGAGATTTTTAGGTGTCGTTTTTTGCCCTCTCTTCCTTATAAATCCCATTAATAGTGTTTTTGTCTTCTTTTTATAGTACCTCCTACATGCTTCTTGAGTAGGTGGTATTTCTTTAAACTTCTTGAAAACCCAATTTTTAGTGGAGGATTACGTGGCAAATGCTTTGCTCATGCCCTTAAATTCTGTAGTCAAATGTTCTCATTCAGAAGTGGTATTTGAAATATTATTTCATCGACAGCTTGTTTAATGTATATATGGTGCCAGTGCCTGGCTTGAAGAGAGAGAGCTTCACATTCATAATAATGACAAAGTTCTTTGTCACCGTTAGTAATTGACCCTATTACAGTCAGTTGTTAATTAGTAAATAGTTGCACAGGTTTTCCTTCACAGAGCATTTGAAACCCAGTGAATACACCATACAATTAAATTGCTACTCAGAGCCCTTAAGAACATCCTTTAGTATAGACTATTATGCCTGTAAGTTAAACCCCGCTGTTTAAGAACAATATGAACAGTAGAGTCTAGTCAAATCTTGACGTCTCCATGGTATTTTTTGCTACCTTCTATATTTGGAAAGTGAACATAGCAAGCGCCACATTAAGTGGAATGCCTTATTTGTAGCAGTCTTCAGCCTAAGTTAAAGAGTACTAAGACACTCTGTGTCAGGATTTTAATTTGCCTTCCTTTGAAAACAAAAGAAAATATGACACTTGCCTCTTTGTAGATATAACCCCCCCAACAAAATGTCGTAGTGCTTTAGTAGTGCTTCAGTTTTTTAATTTGTGGAACGGCTTGAGGTGAGGGTTAACTGATCCAGATTATGTATGCAGTAGGAATGTGCTCTTCCACAGAGCTTGTGGGAATGAAAAAAAACCAGGAAGTCTCCAGTGGGCATGTCTGCAAATGTAAATCTGTCGGGCAAACCCATGGTTTCCAAATGCTGTCGGTCTTGCAGTGCAGAAGTTACTGATTTTCCCTGTGTCTGCTGGAGCCCTCCTCAGCTGGCCCTCCTGTGCTGCTGTAGGTGTGGGAGTCGCTGCTTCCAACTCAGACCATAGGTGGCTTTTCGGATTGGTCACAGACATCACTGAGCAGCCTTTGTGCTAGGGGCCCTCAGCAGGTTGTACTTTGGGAACCCCTGCAGGGGCAAGTGGCAGAAGATGGTTTTGTGATTCCAGCGGGATTGCAGAGACTACTGCAGGGGCCGCTGCAGTTGTGACCCCTGAAGTCTGAGACCCACAAGCTACTACCCTTTCTCCACCCCTCTCCACATAATAATTTTTTACCAGGCTTCCTTGAGGTACCTTTGAGTAACAGAGCTAACCTGTCTCCTCCCATCTGATTTGATTAAAATGCTTCTACAGCTGTTTTAGATATTAATCGTGAATGAAAAAAGGGGACTGTCCTACTTACCACTATCCATCTTGGAAGGCATTTGTTACAAATGGCTCAGTGATCAAAGCAGCACAACCCTGAATGTAAATAGCAGCAGAGGGAGGGCTCCTGAGTGAAAAGCAAGCAATTATTGTGCAAGGTCAAGAATGGTTTGTATGATAAACAAGGAAGATAAAACATCTGCAGTCAAACTGTGATTGTTGTAAACATGGGGGCTTTGGATTTGAACTCTTGCATTTTTAAGTGGGAAGGAATTAGGGAGAAGGAAGCAATGGGCCAGTTTCTCCCTGTGTTTGCCTGGAGATGACTTAGACCTGGTACTATCAGTGTGTGCAGTGTCTGCACCACGGGACCTGGCTGTGTCACCAGCTGATCCGCAGGTTTACAAACCTCATCACTGCGGTACAGAGGTGTTCCTCCACATCAGCCTTCTGAAGTTAAGTGTAGAGTCCATCACAGGGCTCATTTTGGGAGCTGAGTGGGAAAGGAAAGGTGAGATTCTGTCATATTGGGATTTCTTGCGTGTTTACCGCCCCCCCGCCCCCCTCTTTTAATGTGGCAGATGAGACTCTTGTTCAGAACATGAACTACTCCTCTCCTAAAGAAGTTAATAATGAAATTAAATTCAGTCATCTCCATTACTGCTTGGAATTTTGAGGCAGGTTTCCTCTTCAGCTAGACTCCTATAAAATGCCTTGTCAGACACAATCTGTTTCATATGCACAGGGTTGCTCATTGATCATATTTACAGTGGGTTGAGTGCTGTTGTCCCAAAATGAGAATGACATCAGTGGGTGGCTAAGCTAAGACAGAAATCAGAGTCAATGTCTTGCTGAAAAAGTGGAGTTTAGAAATTGTGGTTGAGTGTAAGGCTGCATGCCTGCCAAGCAGCAGTTGTGCTCGAATCAGTGTTGTCACAGCCCCAGCTATTCTTGATGAATAGTGTGCAAATTGGCTGCCTAATTATACATGTGTTAGTGTGCACATAAAAATTGCATGTTGACATATGGATTCAGCTACCTAAGCACTGTTTCAGCTGCATATCCATTTATACTTTTTATGCATTATTTGTGTCCAGGGAAGTATATATTTCAGGCTCTTGAGCTGGAAATAGGAGAAATAGGGAATAGTTTTTCTGTCCAGTGTACAATACTACTCTTCTGATAGAAAATAAAATTAAATAAGGAAGATCTATTTTCTTGTTTTTAAGACTGTGCTTTCATTGCCCTTGATGTAAAATAAATACATAAGTAATTCTCCAGATATACAGCTTATCCTTAGCAAAAGACCATGCTGTCACAAAGCTTTTGTGGGGAGCAACTCAAATTGAACTGGGTTCTGTGGGAGCAGCAGTTAAGCATTTATCACATTTAATTTGAATAATAAATGTAAAATATAAAAATACATTCTTGTGGCTGTTTGAAAGATATTCCCTTTATTCATTTTAAAATGAGATTCAGAGAAGAGTAAAAACTTGAGAAATAAACTCTGCTTTCTCAGATCCTTGATGATTTTGAGAAAACGCGGCCTGAGGGATGACCGCATTTTTCAATAGTGTCAGTCCTGGAAGTATAATTAGCAAATAGTTATTTGCCTGTAACTCTTTGCCTCTGGGTTTCTGAAAGCTCAGATGTTCCTTGGGTACCAATTCTAAGGGAGTGGGGTTGTGGAGTGTTTACTGCTCTTTAACACATGCATATGTTCAGCAGCTCTGCAAGGAATTGCTAGAGAGTGGGGAAAAAAAGAAAATTAAACCTTTTTGACTGATCAGACTTCTGCCACCAAGCTTGCAAGATCATATATTTAAATACACACTTTGAAGAACAGAGACAGCTAGAACGCATGGGGGTTTTGTACCTTGTACTTGAATAGCAGTGTCTCAGCAGTTTTGAATTGACTGTCTATGAGGGTTTGGGTTCATTTACGTTTTACTTGAGAGTCTTTCATGCATCTCAGACACTACGGTCACATGACTGATGTGTGGCCTATGCCATAAAAATTCTGTGAAAGTAAATTCAGATTGCGATCTTGAGCTGGGGAAAATCTGCAGACTAGAATTGCTATGAGATTTGCATTTCATAGTGTGCCACGTGTAGTCTGTCTTTTTTTGAAGGTCTCCACCAAAGTTTCCTGTATCTGAGAGCACCAGGTGACAGTCATGTCACTGAGCCAGCCATGGATGGGGACCTGTTATGATAGGCAACTGTGCAAACACAGCATGAAATAAAATAGACCTTTCCTCAGTTTTGTTGCAGTTTCTCATTGCCATACCTGGCAGGAATGGCGGGGATATTGCGTGTGTTAGTCCTATTATGCCTTTTACTTTAGGGTACTGAGGTGAGCAGCTTCTTGGGAAAAATACTTGGAGTCTTTCTTAACTTTTCTGCGGTGGTCGTGAATAGATTTTAAAGCTTTAGGATACTCAAGTGACAAGAGAGTTTAGCTTGTTTCTTATTTATAGATTTCCATATGTGTGAATGTAGCACTTCCTGACGCATATGAAAAGAGGCTTCTTGCCCAGGAGGGACTGTCACCTTTCTTGACCTCTTCTTTTTTTAATATGCGCTCATCTCATCTTGTGCCCTGGATTTAAACAAAAAGCAGTGTGCTTGATCGGGCAGTGCCTGGCTGATGAGCTCTCCTGCAAAATGTCTGGAGTAAATCTACCTGAGTCATATCTTACAGTTAAATTCATGTAGCACAGTACATGCAAATTAGCTTCATCTTTGCTGCTGCTTTAGCTATGGGCTGTGCAGGAGCATGAGTTTGGTTTTCTGTGGAAAAGCAGAGTGAAACTGCTTCCACAGAATTCTTTTTTTCCCATCCTCTTAATTTTACATTGTTGCTAGAACTAGTGGCTGTAGCCCTGGTGAGGCTGCAGGGGCTGGTACAGTCATCACTGCTGTGACTCTAGAGCAGGGCAAAGCGGCCTCGAGTTTGGGATTGGCATCTGGTGGAATTGACTCCTTGGCGTCCTTTGTCTTCAGTGGAGCTGGTAGGGAAGGCAGAGGTTCTTCTGGAGGTTTAACCATAAACCAGCCTCTCATTTATTCCTGGGTAGGGTCTTGATTAATTTCAGCAGGAGAAAGCTGGAGAGTGCGGAACTACTTAGTTCTTATCAGTTTGCAAACATCATGTAGTGCAAATGCGGATTGGAGCTGGTGAACTTCCTCCTCAGCTGATAACCTCCCAGTATTGGCTGCGGCTGCCTTAGATGTGCAGGCAGGGCATGTCTGTCCAACTCTATGCCTTTGGTTTGGACCTTTTGGGTTTTATAACCAGGAAAGGCTGCAACATTAATCTTAATTAAAGGGAGATGATGATTTATTCAGCTGGGCTGACTCGTGTGCTTGTATGCACAATGCCTTTCCCATTGGGTTGTGGGCTAAACCATAGGAACACGGAGTGCTACTGCTGTAAAACTGCAGGAAAATGAGTAACGTGTATTGATTTGATACCTGGAGAGGAATTGGGCAACAAAGCAGTGGATATATGCAATATGACATGCATCTCCCTCCAAGTGCCTGCTGTTCCACCAGCGCAGCGAGTTTTCTGTTAGTGGCAACAACGACAGGGCAGTAGTTAAAGCTGTCATTGTCTTCAGAATCCAATTTTTCAAGAGGTTTACAGCTCTTCCATTATAAGGGAAGAAAGAAAAAAAAAAGAGAAAATTCACTGAAATTGGCAGAACAGCCTTTCTAGCTGGAAAAGACATGGAATGTCTGTACTTAAAACCATAAAATGGTGTGGGTTGGAAGGGAGCTCAAAGGTCATCTTGTTCTAAAACCCCTCTTCTAAGCTATTGGTAAACACTTAAAACAAAGTTTACAATGTCATTTGGTGTCATATTGAAAGTGCCTTTTGTGGGTTTTTTTAGTCCAATTACTTCTTTTTGATAGAGAGTTCATAGATTAGAGTATCCTTAATTGAGTCCAGTTTCTAAAATTGAACAAGTAACTGGTAGTTTCACTTTTTCCCTGTGTTCAGCCTTAGTTTCAATTAAGCTTAGTTTTTGTCTTCTTCAACTCAAGGCATAAATAAAACTGTAAGACACTTGAATAGTTACACAAGTTGAGGTGAAGGGAAGAGTTTTTAAAAAAGTACTTAGCATTAAAGAGATCTGCACGTAATGTTAGATTAATTTCTCTGGTGCAGCCCGTGATTGTGATGGTTTTGGGCAGAACTTTTCATGTCTGTGTCACCTCACTTAGCACGACTATATTTGCCTCCTTTGACTGGCAACACCATGTGTTCATCTCAGAAAAATACACAAATGATTCACATACATCAACCTGGAGTAGGAAGGCTGAGCTCCGGACATCTGGATTTAGAAGAATGTGAGTCTTTCGGTCGAATTAAAGCATCAGGGACATTTATGCTGAAGGTAGAGGCTGACTCGCAAATGTGCTCACTTTCTTCTCACAGTTTGACTGTCTGGTCAGCAGGGCCCAGTGGTTGGAATCCTGCTTTATGTTACAGGTGTATTTTCTAGTAACTTCTAAGTTCTCAAACGTCCTGATTGTTTTGAGGACACTCTCCACCTCGGCCCAGCTTCTCTCTGTTACCTCATGTGTCCCAGGGTTCCCCTCGCACCCTTCTCTTCTCCACATGTAAAGACTTCTGGCATTTATACAGTCTGTTAGGTAGGTGCAGGGTTTTGTTTCTGCGCCTCACTGACTATGGTGCTTGCAAAAAGCTGAATTTGAATGAAGTGTGTGCCTGGGGCTGTGTATTCTGACTTCAGTGGCTTAGTCCCTCCCTTAAGTGCTGCATGATGTAATACACGGGATGCAAGAATGGCCTTTTACTTCTTCACATTCGCTGTGGACACATTTTCCAGCCTGGTTGGAGTGCGGCACGATCAAAATCAGTTCTGTAATTAAGGAGATGTTGAACCTCTTGTGTGTGTTAGGCAAATGAGCTAAAGCTTTTAGCCAAGCAATTAAGTGTTAAGATTTTACTGTAAGGTGAATGGAAGCCAGATAATTTCTCCAGCTAAGCTCCCCATAATCATTCCATTAGCACAAATTCAGTACAGTGCAGAAGGAAAGCAGCATAGCCTGATGGATAAGATTATTATTTTATTATTATTATTGAAGATTATTGCAGTAAGAATAAGCAGTAAAGGCCTCAGCTGAGGTTATGGTCAGAATTTGATAGGAGTTTTACTTTATGGCGGGCAAACTCTGCTCTGGAACTGTCATGGTTTAAATAGACCAAAAGATGCAATGGAAAATAACTTTTCATAGATACAGAACTGAGATGCAGAGAGATTAAATGCTGTGTCTTCCATGTGGCCGGTGGAAGCTGAACAAGATGCTGCTGTGTGTGTGACACGGTGTGAGCACTGGGAAACATGAGCCCTGCTCCACTTTGGAAGGGTGGGTGGGAGAGGGCTGTGCTTAGTGCTGTAATGCGGGTGCTGGATTACTTGCATTTTCTGTTCTCATTTCCTACATCTGCTCCCTGTCAGTGTGGGTTATTTTAACTTCATGGCTCTGGCTGTCTTCTGTAGGGTATCAAAGTACTGGCTTGCGTTTGCAGCATATTCTGAGATCTAGGGACAAGAGCGCTCTCAAAGTGGCAATTTGCTGCTTCTCTTGTTAAAGTATATTAAATTTACATTGAGAATTGTTATCCCATTCTCTGACCAGGGAACAAACTTTTAAAGGGGGTGGCATCTTAAGTAAAACCGTATTTCTTGATATTGTGTTCATCTTTCCATTTAAGGGTGCTTGTTAGGAATGGTATTGGCCCAGTTTCAATTCACGTGCCTGTCAATTTTTTCTTTTGGTTCTGCTGATCAAATCAATGTGATAGCCTATTTAAGGCAGCATGTCTCAAGATTGTAAAAAAAAACGTCACGGCAATTTGCAAAAGCAGGTTGTCTTTACATTTGTGGCTGATGTTTCTGGCTCTCTGTTTCCCTAGGCATTCTTGCCAGCGTTCGCATGCTCATTGAAGGTATCTCCACTCATAGAAAAAATAAGTGATCACAAGGATTTTAAGAAGCTTCTCAGGACACGGAATAACGTACTAGTGCTCTATTCCAAATCTGGTAAGTGGTTTTTTTTTGTTTGTTTTTGGGGGTTTTTTGGTTTTTTTTTGGTTTTTTTTTTTGGTTTTTTTTTATGTCACAGCTCTTTGTGCCTGGCAATGTGTGTACCAAGGGGCTCCTATGTGACTACAAGGGCTTCTTCGGGACTGGTGTCCTTTGCTTTAATTCGGAGGCTCCTGATGTTTCAAGATCAGAGTCATCTTAATTCAGCCTTCTAATTGTCACGTTGGCAAAAATGTACTTTATTCTGGCTTTGTCTCCAGAACTGGCTCCCTGTAATAAGAGCTTTCTGGTGTGTTTATCACAGTAGTTTGCAAGTTTCGATTTCCTGGTGACACTGAAAGGCTTAATGAATAGTTACAGTACTGAAATCAATCCATCTTTGCTTCTGACGGTTTTGAGTGTCCCGTGGTTGTCTTTCAGCTTTAATTAACAAAATAGAAAAATAAAAAAAGAGCTGTTGTGTAAGATGGAAAATGACTCATTTCACACTATGCCACCTGTCCCCTTGAATCTTTTTGTTGTCTCCTCTGTCATTCAGACTCACCTTTCTGGCTGTTTACTTACCTGTTTGCTCTTCCTTTGCTCTGTTCTGCTCCTGCTGTACCTTTTCTCCTTTGTTGCCTTGGTTTTTTGGGAGGTGTTTTGTGTGACACCATGTAAAATCAAGAAACTATCTTTAAACTCGATACACAAGTGCAGAACGCTTTTGTGCATGTGGAAGTCACTGGACAGCAAGAAGTAAAATGTGTCACTAAGATGATTTTCCTTAGTGCTGTATTGTTTTTGTTGTTGCTTCCTTCTTCCTGTAGGCCGGTAGGACAAGATAATGCATTGTTTGGGTGTTGGGTCCTCCTTTTCTGACCTGTTGCAAAGGTCTTGTGTCAGTTAAACACGGTGGTGGTACAGTTGCTGTGGGTTCATAGTGTATCAAATTGGAGCAGTATATGGTGACCAGTATCCTCCTCCCCCTGCCCCCCCAGTATCAGAGAATTTTGCAGACAAAAATGTGCAAGTGCTGGAGTAATTAACTGTATTTCCTAAAGATATGCTTATTCTGAAACATTTAAAATGATATACATGGCTTACTTTTTTTTTGTTAAAATACTTGTGTTTTGCTGTAGTGGGGAGCTTTGAGTGCTTGAACTTGGCCAAATGGTTTTTGTAGTAACAGGTTCAAAGTGAAAATCATAAAAGAGTTTCTAATGCTTTTTGATTTTTGAAAGGAACACTTTAGATAAAAAGACGTCTGTATTATTCAGCTTCTTAAAGGGAAAATTTTCTTTTTACGCTTAATATTTTAAGTAGTGGTTGCTTTCATTTTTAGCAGCACAACCAGAACACTTCAGCTGTGACACTCATCTAATAAATGTTGCCCTATGGGCATTGTTCAAAAACCATGTTATGGAGATTTCTTTTTTTCTGCTTTTGTTATTTAATTGGTTGGTTTTAGCAGTCTAAAGCACTGCATGCGGAGCTGACTGTGGAATTAATGTTTCTTCCTAGAACAGTGATCCTTGCATGATTATAATTCTCTTGTTCAACCATCACCCAGAAAGAGGAAAGGGGAAAAAAGAGATGGGCATTTGGAGGTGCAATTTCAATTCCAGATATACATCCCCCAGCTGTGATGAGATGTTGGCTGGCATCTGGTCATACTGCTGGAACAAAGGCTTTGCTTCCCAGCTGAGCAGAACTAGATGTCACTTTCTATTGAAAGCAGAGAATTCACTGGTTTTGGGAGGTGTCACAATCTGTAGGAGATGTTCAATGCCCCTTACCAGCTGGGTATCCTGCCAGGGCTACTCAGCTGCTGAGTCTGCTGGGACAAGTGGGGCCCTGAATGCTTATTTTTAAAAGTATATGTGTCAAACTGTTCCACGCTAAGTACATGCAAAGAATTCCCCCACCTGTCTTAAGTCCCCGTGTTGGAGAGAAGTGGCAATTGTATGTTCTGGGTATTGGGAGTATGAGAGTTTCTTGAGAACTGGTATTTGTGAGTTGGTATCTCTGATGGCATCAGGCCCAGGCAAAGTCTGTCAAATACAAAGAGACTGTTTCTGGCTCAGGAGATTGTCGAGGTAAAAATTGAGAAGGTTTAGAGATTGTTTAGTGGTGTATCCCTACACATTGGCTCTGCTTGTCTACTCTGACATCTACAGGCCCTCACTTCCTCAAATACTGGAGACAAGATGTTGGCCTACAGAAACATTCAGTCTCACCCAATATAGCCATTCTTACATTCAGTTACTTGAGGTGGTTGTGGAGATCTGGAAGAGGGTCTGGGTTTCTATTTTCTGTTTATTGAGGAAGGAAACAGTTCCTGTTAAATTTTTTGGAGGAATGGATATTTATTTGTACTGCTACATTTTTCTCTCTTCTGTTGATTTTTAATACCATTTATAAGACTCTTTTGGAATGGTAGTGTTTTGCAAAATTTACACATGTGGCATGGCATTAAAAAAAGTCTCTGTTGGGTATTTATAATACAAGCCAGTACTTGGAAGGACCTTTTCCGGGTACTGCTCATGACTGTTGGTTTGGGTATCTCCCAGGGTTATTATGAGAAAAAAAGTCTGTTATTTTCTGTGTATGGCTGGGGTAGAATTAGGGAGGCAGAGATGCTGAATGACTTGTCCTTACAGCTGATGGAAGTCCTAAATGAAATAGCTCTAATTAGCAGGCAGTGGTACAAACTGATTCATGCCCAGCCACAGGGAAGAAGGCAGTGTGGGAATGGAAGCTGTAGGAAAGGACACAGTATAGCTCCATAAATGTATCTCAGGGAGCGTCTCTGGAAATACCAATTCCAGTGTGTTGTTTAAGGGGGTAGAGGGAAGGAGCCACCCAGCTTCAGCTGCAGCCAGCTTTCTCCTTCTAGTTTACAGAAGGTTTTACTGATCCCTGTTATACTGGTTTCTTCAAATGAGACAAAATGTTCTTTGAGTGCTTCAGAACATAGAAATGCAACATTGTGTTGTTTTATGCGGAGTAGTAATGCTGTTGTTCATTTAGTTTTACTGTTTAATTTTGTCTTCCAGCCGCTGCTGCTGAAAGCTCACTCAGGTTACTGTCCAGTGTGGCCCAGGAGGTGAAAGGACGAGGTACTATAAGCTGGATAGACTGTGGGTATGTGTCATGCTCTTTTCCTTCTTATTTTCCCTTTCCCCTTTTGGCTTTTATTGCTATCTGAGGTTTTTGGATGGCTCTGAAACTTTTTGCCTTTAACTGGACCCGCATAATTTTGTGCAGTTTCTTCTGTAGGGAGCCTATATCTTACCATCTTCTCTTCCTTCGAATGAGTGGAAGGAAATAATTTTTTTCCTTATGGCTGTTGTTACTTCTATGACAGCACGTTTTTCAGCCTGAAGCTGAGACCCAGCTAACATTGCCTTTCATAGGGGACACACAGTGTGCAAGCTTTTTTTCCCACAAGCCAGGGGAGGAGGAATCCCACATGTTGTGCCTCAGCTGGAGGGCAGTGCAGTCTGCTCTGACAGCAAATGTCGTGTGAGCAGTAAGCCTGTTTGCTTGGTTTTCAAGCATCCACCCGTTCGTGTTTCTCAATAAAATGTACTTTCTTTTAAAGACCTTTCTCTGTGCTGGTATAAGTTCCTGGCAATTTTTAATGTGAAGGCAGAGAAACTTGTTTTTGTAAGTGGTTGTGTGTGTGGGGAGGAATGAACAGGTGTGTACTTTCTGGTTTGCAGATGTGAAAATCTCCGCTGCGGTTCAACTCAATAATACATTGCTTGTGGTTTTAGCTTGTGTATCATAGTGCCTCTGCCTCTGCAGCTTTGAGAGCTTTGCCTGCAGGTGGCAAGTTCCTCTTCCTGCACTGCAGAGGAGCAGCTTACTGCCTACCTGTGTGTTGGGGTGGATTGCCATGGTATGAACAGATTGTACACTGTGCATGAATGTCAGTCAGCTCTGCACATCATGTGGCTCCCTTAAAATTACACTTTTGAAACTAACCCCCATCCATCAAGCAGTGACCCAGAATAAGTTATTGGTAAATGCACGTTAACGTGGGTTTGTGTTAGTTAACCTGCCCTGCTCTCCCACTGCCACCAGGCAGGTATCTCTCCTGTGGAGTCCTCTGCCTTCTGTTTGCATTCTGCTGGGCTCATCCAAGTACGCACACACTTTCACCTCTGCCCAACTGGTGGGGACAGAGTTCCAAGTCATTTGCTGGCAGAAAGCAGGGCTCTTCCTCAGAGGTCAGTGAAGCCTGCACCACTTGCCGCCTGCTGAAAAGCCAGTGGATAAATTGTATTGACTCTGACAAGGTGAAGGTTGTGAGATCTGGCATACCTCCGAAATCCATGAAAACCAGTCTCCATTTCTAACAAAAGCACTGATAATTTTTTGTTGTTGACAGTGAGGGCTAGCAAATAGGATACTGAGCCAGCCTCTTGGCTTCAGTTTCTAATCAGCTTCAGTTTCCAGGTATGGACTGGTTGCTACCTTTTTGTGTCTTTTGTTTTAGGCTACCTCTGTGATGGAGGACTTACTGGTTTCTCTCTGTGTGTGTGGCATATGTATACAAATGTTGCATGATGAGGCTGTTCGGCTGGCCCTTCAAAATGCTGCTGTAATACAACTAAGCAATAACTCCCTTCAGGGTTTATTTTGGTTCTGTGTTGGAGAAGGAAGGATTCAGTGTTTAGGACTTCAGTTTGAAATCTAGGGAAGTTTTGGCACTTAATTCAATGGGTCAGTCTCCACTCCTGAGTTTGCAAGGAGTGGTGATGGGGAGGGAAATGTATTGTTTGGTTTTTCTGTAAAATAAACTTCAATTCATCAAATCCTAATATACTCTTATTTTCCAAATGTTGACATCTAGACCAAACTTTGTTATGGAAGTTACTTGTAAGAAATGTATTTTCAAGTCTCACCCACACAGTGCTTTAATACTTTTCATAAGAAGCTTGGTACTTGCAGTGCCTTTCCTCTCACCATGATGGAGAAATATTTAAGTTAAGCTTCCTGTTTCTATTGAAAGGTGGGTTAATCTCAGGCAGTGAAGCAGCCTGCTGAAAGTCATGTTGTAAGGGGTTGGAAGACCTGGGAATAGATTAGTAGGTCCCCAAAATTTTCTTTGACACCAGTAATGCTACAATCAGATTGCCACTTGCTGAGTGGGAGGCGGCGACCAGGATGTTGTAACATGGCAATAGGTGTAATTCTCTCTTTATGATATGAGGGTAAAGCAGAGCTGCCTTCCATGTCTTGTTTGGGAAGAAGCTGGAAAAAATAGCTGAGCATTTTTCAGAGATGGACTTCTACCCCTTCTATCATTCCTGCTAGAGGATAGCATAACAGAGTTTGTGAACTTGTCTCATGGGGCAAGGGGAACTGGAGGACTGGCTTCTGATAAAGGAGGTTTTGGTGGATGCGAAAAGAAACCCGGAACAAATAGTTTGAGCCTGAACCAAGTTTTGTGGTTGAGTCGCTTGTTAAGCTTTTGAAGCATTCTGAAATCAATCTAGTAGTGTTGAGGTAACTTTTAAACAATTTTTTTTCATGAAAGGTTAGTTTCCTATGCTTATTGCTTTTTAAAAAATGGTGTACAGGTGGCTGCAAACCACTGCCCACCTCGTTGCAGTGATAATACCAGAGGCTGCCATAGTGCTGTCTTTCCCAGGTCACAGAGGGCCAGGTGTAGGGCCTGGACAGCTGAGTCCTACCAGAGTGGCTCAAGCCGTTCTGCAGCAAGTATGCTGGGAGGCTTATTTGAAAGTCTTCATGCCGAAATAAACAGCACACAGATGCAGGGATATTTACAGCACAGGCTCAATTTGTTTTACAAATACTGACAAGAAATGTCTTGTTTGGCAGCAATATTTAGCGGGAAATTTTGGCTTTGCTCTTCGCATCCTGCTGTACTGGGCTTTTTTGCTTTCAGATCCAAGCATTGGCAAGGCTGGCATACATGCAGAGTTGTGGTTTGTGTCTCTGCTTCCCTGTGGCGGTGACGGCAGTCTTTTTCTTTCCTTTTTCGTTACTGACGGTGCTTTTTTTGTTTCTTGTCATTCTCCTTCCCCTCATTTTCAGGAGAAGGCAAGAACATTCTGCTGGATGGACGGAGATCAGTGTGGATTGCTGGGTCTCGGCAGCATATTCTCTAGTTCATGCAGTGGAGGGGAGTGTGCAGGTTTGTGGCTGGAAGTGGACTTCCTGAATGCTGGTTTGCATGGAAACTGTGCTCCTTGGCCTTGGCCTCTGTTGTATCTGTGGTATCAGACAGAGATTAGCTTTGAGCTTTCAGTTCCAGATTGAGCAGTCTCAGGGAGAGACGGAAGTTTGTTTTGTAGCATGGTGTAGGGAAATACTTGGTTTCATACTGAGACAGTGTGGAGTAGAGGAGGTTGCCACTTAGTTTGCCACTTTGAGGCAGGGTAGCAGAGATGCCCAGAGTGCTGGGGCCTGGGAGATGTAGGGCTGGGAATGCCGTGTGCCTGCTGGGCTCACTTGTGCCAAATTCTGTGCTGGAGTGGGGCTGTGTGACCCCCTGCATGTGGCACTGTAGATAAGGTCCTCCTTCAGGAGAGCTCAGTCAGTTACAGCAGGCAGATTGACGCCTCCTAGAGATGAAGGGGCAACTCTAGAATTGCTCACAGCATTGAAGTGGTCACTGTTTGCTGCTGTGTGCTGAGATAGCACTTGTGGCTCTGTACACAGTTAAACGTGAAGCTATTTCAATTGTGAGTAAAAGACCTAGCAGTGATGTGACAAAAATAGGTTTTATTTTAGCCTTTACATGTTTTAATTAGGAAGTCCTTGCTGAGGCATTTGACGTTGAATGAATGGTGGTGTGAGAGACAAAAGAATATTGAATTAATTATGCCTGGTGAGATGCATGGTATTGGGGATGGAGCACAACGTTGCAGGTTGCTAAATCTTCAGTGTTCCAAAGAGATGGATCAGGCACCTTGGGAGCAAATGTTCTGGGACTTGTGTCTGGGGAGCTGCCACGTTAATGGGAGCTGAGAGTCACAGCTTCTGTTCCAGGCTTTGCTAATGAGTCACTTGTTACATTGTGCAGTTACAAAAGGTGTATCTGTTTTCCAGGCAACTGGGTGAATATTGCCTGATTCATTAGTCAGTGTGTAAAGATTTTGGAGAACTTTGAAAGGAAAAACACTGCAGCAGCACGATTGAGTGCTCTTTAGGGCATTCAGGTGTGATTGGAATGGGCATGTAAGAAAGCAGAGGGTTGGGCTATTTATTGAATTATTTTTTTAGTTGTAGGCTGATAGAAATTTGGAAAATTGAAGAGCATCATAGGGAGTTGAAAGCTTAAGTCCGCAAAAAAAGCACCAAAGGATATGATATTTTCTATCTCAGAGGCTGGCTGCTGCCAACTCTTACATCAGGTTGGGGTTTGTGCTGCAGAGCCTCTGCATCCCCCCAGTCTCCCAAAACCTCAATTTTTTAAGGCCTGGTAAACAGGAGATAAGCACTGATGTGGTCAAGTAAAAGACCACAAATCCTTGTGGTGGCAAGTAAAAGGTACAAAGTGATGTGCCTGGGAACACAGTAAGGTGGAATTACCTTTGAGTGACGGACAAAATTCTTGCTTCTTGTCTTTAAAGCAGACAAAGCTCTAGTCCCAGTTTGTGATGTCTTGAGGTGTGGTTTTGAAGAACAGCCCTTACAAAGTTATTCTCTAGCCTTCTTAAGTGGGTTTAGTGATAGACCACAATGTGGCCAAGGACTGATGTTACTTGGAAGAGTGTAACTAGTTTGGGTGAAGTGGAAAGAAAGTAAAATGGCTTTGTTGGAGAGAAGACAATGTGTTTGGCAGGTTATAAAACTCATTGTGGTCAAGTGCAGCTTTGAAGAGGTTGAAAGTAGCTCTCTTCATCATGAATACGATTTAGGGAACACTCCTGGGTTTTCCAGTCACTGAATTGTCTCAAGTTTTTATTGACTATAACTCTTGCCCAATTGTGGATTGGGTTTTTTAAAAAAACACCCATTTCTTTGGCTCTGGGTAATTATTCTCTGCTCAAACTTGCATGGTTCCCTTGCTGTAGGTCCCAAACATAAACAAAGCTGTGTGATTTCCATCTGCTGTCATAGCGCGTGTGCTTGGCTTTAGCACATCAGACTGCTAGGAAGAGGAAATGCCATCTGGTTAAAATGTCTGACTAATTTTTGTTTGGTTTTAATCCCACTTTTTCTGCTTTTGTGTGTCATTCTTTTAGTCCCTTTTGTGTGTCATGTGCATCATTCTTGTAGTCCCCATCCCAAATAATTACTTGTTATTGTAGCAGTCCCATGACACTTAGCATAAAGGTGAGACCATAATTTGGCTGGCAAAGCAATCCTTTCAAACCTACACAGTTAAACATGCTGCTTCATGACAGAGCCAAATCTAATGAGTATTTGTCTTTTCTGGGGTTTTCCCTAATATCCCTGTTTTTCTGTCCTTTAGATGAGGTCTTCCAAAATTTCTGATTTCCTAATGCTTTGGTATGGAGAGGCTTTACCTATCCACCCAGTCAGAAATGAATGTGTTTAATGCCTTGACATAGCAGGGAGAAATTTCAAAAATAAGGCTGGCGGTACAGATGGTGTTAAGAGTAATTTTGGTCTCCAGTTTTTACCTTCATCCTGTAAAGCCACTCAGAAGTAGGATTTATTTAAGAGAATAAGTCTACTCATCTTTTACTTGTAGCTGAATTTTAAAGCTGATGAAAAGCTTTGAAATTGCAAATAAAACTGACCAGATCTAATAGAGAGAAAAAAAAGAAAGGAGGAGTGCTGCTCTTGCCCTGGTGCAGCCCTTTTCATCCAAGCAGATTTGTGGTGTCTAGGATTTCTGCATTTTTCTACAGTAGCCTTGAAGGTGAAGGGCAGCTCAGGACTGGATGGCTCAGTGTTGGTGCCAGCCTGGGGGAGGTAGCAGGGGCTCTGTTTGCAGCTGGTGCAGGGGAGGAGGTAAGGCAGGTGTCCCTCAGGAACTCTTTTCAAGTGAGTTATACTGCCAGTGTGGTCCTTGTGTGAGTGCCATTTATAAGGGCAAACTGCATTTACAGCATAGATTTTCGATGTCTTCCTGCTGTCTCTGTCATAACCTGTTTGTGTGGTTAATGCTCATTCACATTAAAGCCCTTTTATTTTGCTGTAAAAGTGACCCTGCAGGAAGTGTTATGCCAGTCTGAAAAAAATCCTTTTTTAAGTAAGCTCTCAGTTCCTAACATAAACCCGTTCAGTTTGGTGTATTGCATTAATTCAGAAATGCAGAGCAATTGACTAAGTGCACAGCAATGGTTGGTTGTATGAGCCTGAGCTCGTGTCTGTTTCATCCTAAACTTGAGTGTTCCATGTGTTTTGCCTAGAGTTACTCATTAACCAAATCTTCAATGTTGCTGCTTTTCAGACCAAAATGAAGAGTAGGCGAGCTCAGATTTAATGTAAAGGAAGTCACTTCCATTTTCCTGCACCCAGTACTTATTTTAAAACATCCGCTAGCATTCATCCTCTCCAAGTCCGTGGTGCAGCTCAAGGTCATAAACGGGTGTACAAGCGGCTGCAGCATCTGTGTGCCCATGGGTGACGTGTTCAAAACCTGCATTTTGGGATTCTTAGATTCATGTGAACTCAAAGACTCAACAGTAATTGTCATCTTGTGACCCAGGTTAGGACCGTGTTCCCCTGTGCCGTGTTGTGGGATGAGGGAAGCTGCTGCTTTGCAAAGAATTTGAGTGTTCGGTGGTTTTAGAAGTTCCTGCAAAGCCTTTGGTAGCTCTTGTGAATGTGTTTACCTTATTTCTGTGCAGGTATGTGGGCTGCCAAGTGCCTCTTGCTAATTTATATTTCCATGGAAAGTACTGTTCATTATAATTTCTTGACTTTCTGCAGGGGCTGGAGCTTATAATTTTTTCCCTTAATTGTTTTAGCTTGACGATATGATGATACGTGTTACCTTTTTGCCTTGGTTTTCTTTCTGCTTTTTGGCTTGCTCTTGCTTGCAGGAAGAATTAATCTCATGGGTTTAAATTTTTGGAAAATACTTCTTTTTAATCTTATTTCTCTAGATCCCTGGCCTCTCTAATTGACTAATGGGCACAGGGAGTTGTTTGTATTGGGTGACAAGTGGTGCTGGGTCTCCACAGCACATGGATTATTCTGTTTGCATTCCTGGCACGTTCCAGGGGAGCGTTTGGAGCAGAAGGCTGCAATCACCCGTGCAAGGTGATTGCCTGGGGATTTTTGGTACATTCTAGGGGGTAGAATCAGGCCCTAAATTCACATGAGACTCTGTCCTGTTCATCTGCTAATCCTTACCTTTAATTCTTTCCAGCACTACGTTTTCTGGTTTTGGCTTTCATGCTCCCCCATCCCTTAAAAGATTCAAGCTTTTCATCTGCCGCACTGTTTGCGTGGTTCATTTGTTCCGTGCTGTGGAAACCTGTTGCTCTTGTTACTTCTTTTAGAAGATAATTTCCATCAGGAATCCAGAATGGGTGCAAAATGTTGCTTTGTTTTCCAAGATAAATCTTTTATTTAAGCTTCCTGTGCTCGTTACTTCTGCATCCGTTTCTCCTGGGTCCTGTTCCTATTTTGGTGCCTGCATGTCCTTAAACCCCACTCAGGAGCAGAGTATCAAAATGCTTTTCTGCACTGATGGCTGAGTATAGGTTTTCTGTTCGAGTAGGTGTAAGCCATTACCATCCAGCTCTTTGGAAAAGTGCATGCCAGCCTGATGGTTTGAGAAGTGATTTTTTCCCTAGGTTTTTTTTTTGTTTCTGATTTCAAATCTGTCTTGAGAGAGTGATACAGGAAGGTGTGGGATCATTATAGAGTATGAGGAGCCTTACAAATGTGACATACTGTTAGCAGCAGTAGTTGTCGCAGCTGCTGGCCCAGGATGGGAGGGAGAAGTGAGGATGATAGGGAGGCAGGCAATGCGTGCAGTCTGAGAAGAGAAGAGTTTTGCTAGAATCAATCTGTTTTTGTTTGGTCAGCAAAGTACACAAACTGCTGTATTGTAAATGGATCACACAGTCTTTTTTGGAGGATGGAATCAATGACTACAAGGAACATAAGTGAAAATCCCATATTATCCCCAACAATGGCTAATGAATTTAATTTTTTTATTTCAAAACCTTGTAGGAGCACATCTAACTACAACTGACTGTTAATGACTTCCTCTTTCAGATTAGGTGTGCAAGTGCAAATGTGTTTCATAATTTTAGGAGGCTTGAGGAAATTTTTGCTGCTAACACTTCTTTTGCTGTTTTTTTTTTTTTTTGGAGTCACAAGCTTAATTAATTGTTTGGCAGGATCTGAAGTCCATGCTTTCTCAGGATGTTCATCAGTCTATTTGTCTGGAGAGGGTATTCTGTGGAAGGTAGCCAGAGGGTATTGCAGAGGATGTGCATTGGGCTGGGAAACCCTGTTTGATAATTCACTTCTGATAGGGCTGAAATTGCACTTGAACTTCCCTGAAGTTATAAGTGGAGTTCTCAGTGATGGTTTTCACTATAACATAAAAGAATAGAAGTACCTGAACGACAGAGACAAGAATGAGAGAGTGTGCTGGTAACAAGATGACAGCTTTGACTGGTACCTTCCAAAGCTTTTCCAGTGTTGGGAGGCTTGCTTGATAGGCAGTCCTGCTTCTGCTCTACCATATTTTCTTGCTCTTGGAGCCTGCTCTTTCTCCTTACCTGCTCAGTTTTGTCTCTTCCAGCGGCTGGGACAGTGACAGTGTTCGTACAGTCACTGATACAGCAGAGCCGCCATTGCATTAGAGTCGACAGGCACAGCTGCGATATAAGGGACTGCTGAGGTATGATTTACATGCATTGTTGAATCCTGTTTCAGATGGAGGGATGTACAGATAAAAGAGAAAATCTGTTCAGAAATTGTGAGGTCTGTGGTTTGCATATGGTTACATCGTTCGCTGATAGAGGAATGGGATAGTTTTTGTGCAGGCAGATTTACTGACCTGGTTACTTAAATCGGTTCTGTCAGCGTTTTTATTAATTACTTCTCTGGTGCCTGGGAACCCTGGAGGTACGGGTGAAAGAGAAAGCTGGGTGCAGTCTGCATTGCAAAGTGTTAGGGGATGCCAGGGCAGTGGCATGGAGGTGATGTGGCCACACAGCACGTGCACATGCTGCTGTTACATTGGCAGCTGGAGACATGAACCTTCTTGGATGGGATTTTTGTCATTGCTGAAGAGGTTTTGACAGTCATTCCAGATCCTTCCTCCCCAGAGATATGGCTGTGGCGCTGTAGTCCCTTCTTCATGAGAGGCCAGTGGGCAATATTACATAATAATGGAAATAATTAGGAAGCTGCAAAAGATGTTATTTGTGCTCATAAAAGAGAATGGTGCTGAGAATGTTTGGTCTTATTATGATCCTTTGGGACCTGGCTGGACAACATTTGAATTTGCCCCAAGGAGGAGGTTTTGCACTTCCACCTCCATGCACTATTTCTTACTTGAGATCCATCCAGATTAGACTTGTTTTAGATTTAGAAATCATGTGGACTTAACTGCAGCAAAACTCCTGGGTCTTACTTTGTGTTCCTCCTGTCTAGCTTTATTCTCTGTTCTTTCTCTCTCCAAATTACCTTGACACATTGCTGGAAAAGCCTTTTTCTGTTGTGCTCCTCCCGCCACGGGGGACTGCCATCAGTATCTCTCACTGCTTCTCCATCCTTATGACCATGAGTGTCCAGACCTGTGGGCAGTCCTGGACAGGCAGAGCACCTTGTGCCTTTCTTAAGGAGCGGCTGTGACACGTCCCCTTCAGGAGTTCACTGCACTGGTGGTGAGCCAGAGGAGGCCGGATCTCCTTCACGAGTCCATTGCCGCCCTCCTGCCCTGGTAACAGCTGGCTGTGTGTGCTGAGGGATTATTCATGCATGCTAACACTGACAAGGGACCCCGGAGGTTTACAGGGAGTGCTCCCGTTGGGCTTCCTGCCAGCTCCATCGTAACCCCCAATGACAGAAATATGTCCTGGTAGAGGAGATGGGGCTGTGAATGGAAAGGGATGAAGTGTGCACGCAATCTTTGCAATGCACGCTACCTTTGTTGTTATTTAGACTTCTTGCTTAGGTCAGCTTGGATTGTTCATTTTATTCTTCTTGTTACCACGCTGTCGTATGTCTTCACATCTCCCGCAAAGGCACGGTTTGGAGCCCTGGTTTGGTTTTGTGGAAGTGCCTGTGGGAGTGGAAGGAAGCTGTGCTGTTGTGCTACTTAAGGTTTGACCTTATTACCACATAGACAGCTGCTGGTTAGGTCCTTGTGGTATTGAAAATAGGTTGGTATTTTGGATGATTTTCCAGGGATGTAATGCTGGATGATTATAGGACTGCCTGCAAGGGTCCCCTCAGCCATCAGCACAGCAGGGTTCAAATTGCTCTGGACAGAAATGGCAGGAGGCAGTTGAGGGTGGCTGCTGGGGACACATTACTGACCTCATCCTCAAGCCAGTATTTCCTGAGCCTGGTGCCTTGTCTGGAGTGGCTTGGCCTGAGTTGGTAGAGTGCTGATTTTGGGGGTAGTTTCTGGCTTTTTAGGTTTGGGTTTGGTTTTTTNTTTTTTTTACTTTTAGTCATTATAACACTCTTACACTGCCTCTTCAAGTGATATAATTAAATTGCAAGAACCAGAGTCCTAATTACCCTCTCCCATGTGAGAGTTGAGGAGCTCATCTTCAGAGAGAGGCTGTTGGCTGAGATTCAAAAGAGACAAATCTCAGAGCAGGCTGCATCTGTGTTGATATTTACTCTTATTAAGAATAATGGTCATTACCAAGTGATATCAGAGTGTGTTGTTCTTTGCAGGTAATTTTTGTCTGTCTGTAAGTGAAGGCAGAAGGAAAAGCAGAATGGGTCCATCTCTACCATTTCTGTACGTCTCCTTTTCTGCTTTTTCCAAATAATTGCTACTGTAGCATCTGAGCTGGTGGGTCTGGCATGTGCAAAAATCTGCACTGATGCATTAAAAATTACTGATACGTATTTAGACATTTCCTATCCTTGGAATTGCTCCTCTTTTGCTCCTCTTCTATCCCATGCATCAGTGCAGATAGCTTGCACAAATGGGCTTAACTCTCAATGCAGTGGTGCAGGGAATCTGCCCACTAAATGGTAGGAGACATACTGGAGCAAACTGCTGCTTTCTTTCCTGTGATAATGACTGTGCATGCAGGCAGCTGTGTGAATCTCTGCAAATGGGGAAATCTTGAAAGCAGGGCACACTTAGATCCAATGAGGTAGCTATTCTTATCTTTCTTTTTTTTCTTTTTAAATAGAAACAGATGCAAACAGAAGATGAATTGCTAGGAGTTGAAGTGGTAGGAGTTGCTAGCTGCTTACTCACAGGTATAGCTCGGTAATAATGCTTTGTAGCTTCTTTCAGCTATAAACCTTGCAGAATATTGTATCCATTCAGATCTCTAAATGACACATAAGAGAAATTACACTTTCTTCCTCACATAGTTAGAAGTTGCACCAAATGGGTGGTAGAACAGGCAACAGGATTCTCTTGCTACCCATTTTAATCCTCTGCTTATGCTGTAACAATTGTCTGCACATCTTGGGGTTTCACAGACCCTGCTGCTGAGGTTTCAGCATTACACTTGTTCACATCAACCACCTAACATTTGTCTTGGCAAAGCTGGGATAGCCACAGATACATATGTACACTGGAAATGTTTGGAAGAGCAATGTTCACTGTCATGTGGGCTGACTGTTAACTGCCTGGTACTCGGCTGCAGCAGGGCCACAAGAGCTTCTCTGTGCCTCTGAATCTGTCTGGGGTAAGACAAGAGAATGATCTGAAACTGGTGTCTTCTCTGGAGATGCCTTGACCTTTGAGTCATTTAGGTTTAGCCCATGGGAGCATTGGAGACCTGCAGGAGAGAGAAGACAGTATGTTTCTGACCCCTGGGTTTGATGTTGCTGCAGGCTTTTTGTGTGAACTCCACGTGGGAAACGTGGTTTTTTGGCTTAAGTCCAAATCCAGGGCATTTGTTCCGTAATCTAGTTTTGTTTCAAGAAGACACATCCACGGTGTTCAGTTGTCAAGCTCAGATCTCCAGCCTTCCAGAAAAGTAAAGAGAATGTTTATGGGCTACCGGGATCTGAAAATGCAAAACTGACATGAATTCAGTAAAACTCTTCAGATAAATATGCTTCTGTTCAATTGAGATTACAAGTCCTCCTTCCTGGTGTGGTAGTTGTGTGCTTTGTTAGTTCCTTAAAATGCTCATTTCCATCTTCAGCATAATATTATGATTTTGCTGCATGTGTCCATGGCACATCCCTCCTTATTTCCATGTAACATAAGCATTTGGAAAGTTTCCACTAAGGTGCACTCTCACAGCTCACTGTTGACTTGGCGTTTGTTGTTCTTCACGTTTGTAGAAAGGCAGCTGGAGAACATCGGGAGAATTAGTACCAGTGCTGGCAGCAGCGCTTAATTTGGTGGGGCTCTTGCAAACCTTGCATCTTGTTGTCTCTAATCAGTTTAAACTTGATGGATTTTCAGTGTTTTCATTATCTAAAGTGATTTATCTGCGTAAAAGGTACAAGTTGTCCTCTGCTGGGAACAAGTTTCCAAACTGTTTAATCTTGCTGTTTGTCAATGCAGAGAA
Organism: Dryoscopus gambensis; assembly: GCA_013389985.1. Lineage (NCBI taxonomy): Eukaryota > Metazoa > Chordata > Aves > Passeriformes > Malaconotidae > Dryoscopus > Dryoscopus gambensis. The sequence continues at coordinate 121,983 of WEIT01018246.1, forward strand.
CAGCCTTGTCATTGTGAATCATCCTCTTTTCTGTTTTGCTCATCTCCCCAGATCTTCAACCAACTTCTTACTCACTTCAGCCTGAAGTCTCCTCATGGCTTCATTCCTGCCCTGTTGAGGAGAGCAGTTAGGCCAGGAAGACCCTTTACCTGCCCACCAAAACAAATGTATTTGCAGTTCTCTCCCATCACCCTTCTCTCTTCTTCAAGTCAGCCTAATCTGGTGCTGGAAGTGATTCAGTCTTGTTGAGTTTGAACACCACCTCCAGCGGGTCTGTCTGCTGATACCTCCCTCCTTCTTTAGGAGCTGTTTTTACCTCTGCTTGCCAGGTGTGGCTCCGGGACACATCTTTTATACCTAGAATGAATGGGGTTGCTGGGCTTGGGGCTCCAGAATTTCAATTGGTTTTTGTTTTCTGCAGGACCTTTTTAAGGCTAAATGCTTGTGATTTGGACTTGGACATACCATGAACATGGGGTTTTTTGGTTTTTTATTATCTTCTGCTAAGTGTAAAAGCTGACCTGCTCTTTCCCTTTGAATCTTTTCACAAACAATGCTCTTTGACCACCACCCTAACAGTAGCATG